>CAXASF010000503.1:0-88972 GCA_963971475.1 Chrysops caecutiens | reverse complement strand
CAGATTGCCACAGTTATTTTCAGTGGTTTTCGCTGTTATTAGTGAGGCTTTGCAGATTGTGACTGTTATTTCAGTGGTTTTCGCTGTTATTAGTGAGATTGTGCAGATTGCCACAGTTATTTCAGTGGTTTTCGCTGTTATTAGTGAGGCTTTGCAGATTGTGACTGTTATTTCAGTGGTTTTCGCTGTTATTAGTGAGGTTGTGCAGATTGCCACAGTTATTTCAGTGGTTTTCGCTGTTATTAGTGAGGCTTTGCAGATTGTGACTGTTATTTCAGTGGTTTTCGCTGTTATTATTGAGGTTGTGCAGATTGCCACAGTTATTTCAGTGGTTTTCGCTGTTATTAGTGAGGCTTTGCAGATTGTGACTGTTATTTCAGTGGTTTTCGCTGTTATTAGTGAGGTTGTGCAGATTGCCACAGTTATTTCACGTGGTTTTCGCTGTTATAAGTGAGGCTTTGCAGATTGTGACTGTTATTTCAGTGGTTTTCGCTGTTATTAGTGAGATTGTGCAGATTGCCACAGTTATTTCAGTGGTTTTCGCTGTTATTAGTGAGGCTTTGCAGATTGTGACTGTTATTTCAGTGGTTTTCGCTGTTATTAGTGAGGTTGTGCAGATTGCCACAGTTATTTCAGTGGTTTTCGCTGTTATTAGTGAGGCTTTGCAGATTGTGACTGTTATTTCAGTGGTTTTCGCTGTTATTAGTGAGGTTGTGCAGATTGCCACAGTTATTTCACTGGTTTTCGCTGTTATTAGTGAGGCTTTGCAGATTGTGACTGTTATTTCAGTGGTTTTCGCTGTTATTAGTGAGGTTGTGCAGATTGCCACAGTTATTTCAGTGGTTTTCGCTGTTATTAGTGAGGCTTTGCAGATTGTGACTGTTATTTCAGTGGTTTTCGGTGTTATTAGTGAGGTTGTGCAGATTGCCACAGTTATTTCACTGGTTTTCGCTGTTATAAGTGAGGCTTTGCAGATTGTGACTGTTATTTCAGTGGTTTTCGCTGTTATTAGTGAGATTGTTCAGATTGCCACAGTTATTTCAGTGGTTTTCGCTGTTATTAGTGAGGCTTTGCAGATTGTGACTGTTATTTCAGTGGTTTTCGCTGTTATTAGTGAGGTTGTGCAGATTGCCACAGTTATTTCAGTGGTTTTCGCTGTTATTAGTGAGGCTTTGCAGATTGTGACTGTTATTTCAGTGGTTTTCGCTGTTATTAGTGAGGTTGTGCAGATTGCCACAGTTATTTCACTGGTTTTCGCTGTTATAAGTGAGGCTTTGCAGATTGTGACTGTTATTTCAGTGGTTTTCGCTGTTATTAGTGAGATTGTGCAGATTGCCACAGTTATTTCAGTGGTTTTCGCTGTTATTAGTGAGGCTTTGCAGATTGTGGCTGTTATTTCAGTGGTTTTCGCTGTTATTAGTGAGGTTGTGCAGATTGCCACAGTTATTTCAGTGGTTTTCGCTGTTATTAGTGAGGCTTTGCAGATTGTGACTGTTATTTCAGTGGTTTTCGCTGTTATTAGTGAGGTTGTGCAGATTGCCACAGTTATTTCACTGGTTTTCGCTGTTATAAGTGAGGCTTTGCAGATTGTGACTGTTATTTCAGTGGTTTTCGCTGTTATTAGTGAGGTTGTGCAGATTGCCACAGTTATTTCACTGGTTTTCGCTGTTATAAGTGAGGCTTTGCAGATTGTGACTGTTATTTCAGTGGTTTTCGCTGTTATTAGTGAGGTTGTGCAGATTGCCACAGTTATTTCACTGGTTTTCGCTGTTTTTAGTGAGGCTTTGCAGATTGTAACTGTTATTTCAGTGGTTTTCGCTGTTATTAGTGAGGTTGTGCAGATTGCCACAGTTATTTCAGTGGTTTTCGCTGTTATTAGTGAGGCTTTGCAGATTGTGACTGTTATTTCAGTGGTTTTCGCTGTTATTAGTGAGGTTGTGCAGATTGCCACAGTTATTTCAGTGGTTTTCGCTGTTATTAGTGAGGCTTTGCAGATTGTGACTGTTATTTCAGTGGTTTTCGCTGTTATTAGTGAGGTTGTGCAGATTGCCACAGTTATTTCAGTGGTTTTCGCTGTTATTAGTGAGGCTTTGCAGATTGTGACTGTTATTTCAGTGGTTTTCGCTGTTATTAGTGAGGTTGTGCAGATTGCCACAGTTATTTTCAGTGGTTTTCGCTGTTATTAGTGAGGCTTTGCAGATTGTGACTGTTATTTCAGTGGTTTTCGCTGTTATTAGTGAGGTTGTGCAGATTGCCACAGTTATTTCAGTGGTTTTCGCTGTTATTAGTGAGGCTTTGCAGATTGTGACTGTTATTTCAGTGGTTTTCGCTGTTATTAGTGAGGTTGTGCAGATTGCCACAGTTATTTCACTGGTTTTCGCTGTTATAAGTGAGGCTTTGCAGATTGTGACTGTTATTTCAGTGGTTTTCGCTGTTATTAGTGAGATTGTGCAGATTGCCACAGTTATTTCAGTGGTTTTCGCTGTTATTAGTGAGGCTTTGCAGATTGTGACTGTTATTTCAGTGGTTTTCGCTGTTATTAGTGAGGTTGTGCAGATTGCCACAGTTATTTCAGTGGTTTTCGCTGTTATTAGTGAGGCTTTGCAGATTGTGACTGTTATTTCAGTGGTTTTCGCTGTTATTAGTGAGGTTGTGCAGATTGCCACAGTTATTTCAGTGGTTTTCGCTGTTATTAGTGAGGCTTTGCAGATTGTGACTGTTATTTCAGTGGTTTTCGCTGTTATTAGTGAGGTTGTGCAGATTGCCACAGTTATTTCACTGGTTTTCGCTGTTATAAGTGAGGCTTTGCAGATTGTGACTGTTATTTCAGTGGTTTTCGCTGTTATTAGTGAGATTGTGCAGATTGCCACAGTTATTTCAGTGGTTTTCGCTGTTATTAGTGAGGCTTTGCAGATTGTGACTGTTATTTCAGTGGTTTTCGTTGTTATTAGTGAGGTTGTGCAGATTGCCACAGTTATTTCAGTGGTTTTCGCTGTTATTAGTGAGGCCTTGCAGATTGTGACTGTTATTTCAGTGGTTTTCGCTGTTATTAGTGAGGTTGTGCAGATTGCCACAGTTATTTCACTGGTTTTCGCTGTTATTAGTGAGGCTTTGCAGATTGTGACTGTTATTTCAGTGGTTTTCGCTGTTATTAGTGAGGTTGTGCAGATTGCCACAGTTATTTCAGTGGTTTTCGCTGTTATTAGTGAGGCTTTGCAGATTGTGACTGTTATTTCAGTGGTTTTCGCTGTTATTAGTGAGGTTGTGCAGATTGCCACAGTTATTTCACTGGTTTTCGCTGTTATAAGTGAGGCTTTGCAGATTGTGACTGTTATTTCAGTGGTTTTCGCTGTTATTAGTGAGATTGTGCAGATTGCCACAGTTATTTCAGTGGTTTTCGCTGTTATTAGTGAGGCTTTGCAGATTGTGACTGTTATTTCAGTGGTTTTCGCTGTTATTAGTGAGGTTGTGCAGATTGCCACAGTTATTTCAGTGGTTTTCGCTGTTATTAGTGAGGCTTTGCAGATTGTGACTGTTATTTCAGTGGTTTTCGCTGTTATTAGTGAGGTTGTGCAGATTGCCACAGTTATTTCACTGGTTTTCGCTGTTATAAGTGAGGCTTTGCAGATTGTGACTGTTATTTCAGTGGTTTTCGCTGTTATTAGTGAGGTTGTGCAGATTGCCACAGTTATTTCACTGGTTTTCGCTGTTATTAGTGAGGCTTTGCAGATTGTGACTGTTATTTCAGTGGTTTTCGCTGTTATTAGTGAGGTTGTGCAGATTGCCACAGTTATTTCAGTGGTTTTCGCTGTTATTAGTGAGGCTTTGCAGATTGTGACTGTTATTTCAGTGGTTTTCACTGTTATAAGTGAGGTTGTGCAGATTGCCACAGTTATTTCAGTGGTTTTCGCTGTTATTAGTGAGGCTTTGCAGATTGTGACTGTTATTTCAGTGGTTTTCGCTGTTATTAGTGAGGTTGTGCAGATTGCCACAGTTATTTCAGTGGTTTTCGCTGTTATTAGTGAGGCTTTGCAGATTGTGACTGTTATTTCAGTGGTATTCGCTGTTATTAGTGAGGTTGTGCAGATTGCCACAGTTATTTCACTGGTTTTCGCTGTTATAAGTGAGGCTTTGCAGATTGTGACTGTTATTTCAGTGGTTTTCGCTGTTATTAGTGAGATTGTGCAGATTGCCACAGTTATTTCAGTGTTTTCGCTGTTATTAGTGAGGCTTTGCAGATTGTGACTGTTATTTCAGTGGTTTTCGCTGTTATTAGTGAGGTTGTGCAGATTGCCACAGTTATTTCAGTGGTTTTCGCTGTTATTAGTGAGGCTTTGCAGATTGTGACTGTTATTTCAGTGGTTTTCGCTGTTATTAGTGAGGTTGTGCAGATTGTCACAGTTATTTCACTGGTTTTTCGCTGTTATTAGTGAGGCTTTGCAGATTGTGACTGTTATTTCAGTGGTTTTCGCTGTTATAAGTGAGGTTGTGCAGATTGCCACAGTTATTTCAGTGGTTTTTCGCTGTTATTAGTGAGGCTTTGCAGATTGCCACAGTTATTTCACTGGTTTTCGCTGTTATTAGTGAGGTTGTGCAGATTGCCACCGTTATTTCACTGGTTTTCGCTGTTATAAGTGAGGCTTTGCAGATTGTGACTGTTATTTCAGTGGTTTTCGCTGTTATTAGTGAGATTGTGCAGATTGCCACAGTTATTTCAGTGGTTTTCGCTGTTATTAGTGAGGCTTTGCAGATTGTGACTATTATTTCAGTGGTTTTCGCTGTTATTAGTGAGGTTGTGCAGATTGCCACAGTTATTTCAGTGGTTTTCGCTGTTATTAGTGAGGCTTTGCAGATTGTGACTGTTATTTCAGTGGTTTTCGCTGTTATTAGTGAGGTTGTGCAGATTGCCACAGTTATTTCACTGGTTTTCGCTGTTATAAGTGAGGCTTTGCAGATTGTGACTGTTATTTCAGTGGTTTTCGCTGTTATTAGTGAGGTTGTGCAGATTGCCACAGTTATTTCACTGGTTTTCGCTGTTATAAGTGAGGCTTTGCAGATTGTGACTGTTATTTCAGTGGTTTTCGCTGTTATTAGTGAGGTTGTGCAGATTGCCACAGTTATTTCACTGGTTTTCGCTGTTATTAGTGAGGCTTTGCAGATTGTGACTGTTATTTCAGTGGTTTTCGCTGTTATTAGTGAGGTTGTGCAGATTGCCACAGTTATTTCAGTGGTTTTCGCTGTTATTAGTGAGGCTTTGCAGATTGTGACTGTTATTTCAGTGGTTTTCGCTGTTATTAGTGAGGTTGTGCAGATTGCCACAGTTATTTCAGTGGTTTTCGCTGTTATTAGTGAGGCTTTGCAGATTGTGACTGTTATTTCAGTGGTTTTCGCTGTTATTAGTGAGGTTGTGCAGATTGCCACATTTATTTCAGTGGTTTTCGCTGTTATTAGTGAGGCTTTGCAGATTGTGACTGTTATTTCAGTGGTTTTCGCTGTTATTAGTGAGGTTGTGCAGATTGCCACAGTTATTTCACTGGTTTTCGCTGTTATAAGTGAGGCTTTGCAGATTGTGACTGTTATTTCAGTGGTTTTCGCTGTTATTAGTGAGATTGTGCAGATTGCCACAGTTATTTCAGTGGTTTTCGCTGTTATTAGTGAGGCTTTGCAGATTGTGACTGTTATTTCAGTGGTTTTCGCTGTTATTAGTGAGATTGTGCAGATTGCCACAGTTATTTCAGTGGTTTTCGCTGTTATTAGTGAGGCTTTGCAGATTGTGACTGTTATTTCAGTGGTTTTCGCTGTTATTAGTGAGGTTGTGCAGATTGCCACAGTTATTTCACTGGTTTTCGCTGTTATTAGTGAGGCTTTGCAGATTGTGACTGTTATTTCAGTGGTTTTCGCTGTTATTAGTGAGGTTGTGCAGATTGCCACAGTTATTTCACTGGTTTTCGCTGTTATAAGTGAGGCTTTGCAGATTGTGACTGTTATTTCAGTGGTTTTCGCTGTTATTAGTGAGGCTTTGCAGATTGTGACTGTTATTTCAGTGGTTTTCGCTGTTATTAGTGAGGTTGTGCAGATTGCCACAGTTATTTCAGTGGCTTTCGCTGTTATTAGTGAGGCTTTGCAGATTGTGACTGTTATTTCAGTGGTTTTCGCTGTTATTAGTGAGGTTGTGCAGATTGCCACAGTTATTTCAGTGGTTTTCGCTGTTATTAGTGAGGCTTTGCAGATTGTGACTGTTATTTCAGTGGTTTTCGCTGTTATTAGTGAGGTTGTGCAGATTGCCACAGTTATTTCAGTGGTTTTCGCTGTTATTAGTGAGGCTTTGCAGATTGTGACTGTTATTTCAGTGGTTTTCGCTGTTATTAGTGAGGTTGTGCAGATTGCCACAGTTATTTCACTGGTTTTCGCTGTTATAAGTGAGGCTTTGCAGATTGTGACTGTTATTTCAGTGGTTTTCGCTGTTATTAGTGAGATTGTGCAGATTGCCACAGTTATTTCAGTGGTTTTCGCTGTTATTAGTGAGGCTTTGCAGATTGTGACTGTTATTTCAGTGGTTTTCGCTGTTATTAGTGAGATTGTGCAGATTGCCACAGTTATTTCAGTGGTTTTCGCTGTTATTAGTGAGGCTTTGCAGATTGTGACTGTTATTTCAGTGGTTTTCGCTGTTATTAGTGAGGTTGTGCAGATTGCCACAGTTATTTCAGTGGTTTTCGCTGTTATTAGTGAGGCTTTGCAGATTGTGACTGTTATTTCAGTGGTTTTCGCTGTTATTAGTGAGGTTGTGCAGATTGCCACAGTTATTTCAGTGGTTTTCGCTGTTATTAGTGAGGCTTTGCAGATTGTGACTGTTATTTCAGTGGTTTTCGCTGTTATTAGTGAGGTTGTGCAGATTGCCACAGTTATTTCAGTGGTTTTCGCTGTTATTAGTGAGGCTTTGCAGATTGTGACTGTTATTTCAGTGGTTTTCGCTGTTATTAGTGAGGTTGTGCAGATTGCCACAGTTATTTCACTGGTTTTCGCTGTTATTAGTGAGGCTTTGCAGATTGTGACTGTTATTTCAGTGGTTTTCGCTGTTATTAGTGAGGTTGTGCAGATTGCCACAGTTATTTCAGTGGTTTTCGCTGTTATTAGTGAGGCTTTGCAGATTGTGACTGTTATTTCAGTGGTTTTCGCTGTTATTAGTGAGGTTGTGCAGATTGCCACAGTTATTTCAGTGGTTTTCGCTGTTATTAGTGAGGCTTTGCAGATTGTGACTGTTATTTCAGTGGTTTTCGCTGTTATTAGTGAGGTTGTGCAGATTGCCACAGTTATTTCACTGGTTTTTCGCTGTTATAGTGAGGCTTTGCAGATTGTGACTGTTATTTCAGTGGTTTTCGCTGTTATTAGTGAGATTGTGCAGATTGCCACAGTTATTTCAGTGGTTTTCGCTGTTATTAGTGAGGCTTTGCAGATTGTGACTGTTATTTCAGTGGTTTTCGCTGTTATTAGTGAGATTGTGCAGATTGCCACAGTTATTTCAGTGGTTTTCGCTGTTATTAGTGAGGCTTTGCAGATTGTGACTGTTATTTCAGTGGTTTTCGCTGTTATTAGTGAGGTTGTGCAGATTGCCACAGTTATTTCACTGGTTTTCGCTGTTATTAGTGAGGCTTTGCAGATTGTGACTGTTATTTCAGTGGTTTTCGCTGTTATTAGTGAGGTTGTGCAGATTGCCACAGTTATTTCACTGGTTTTCGCTGTTATTAAGTGAGGCTTTGCAGATTGTGACTGTTATTTCAGTGGTTTTCGCTGTTATTAGTGAGGCTTTGCAGATTGTGACTGTTATTTCAGTGGTTTTCGCTGTTATTAGTGAGGTTGAGCAGATTGCCACAGTTATTTCAGTGGTTTCGCTGTTATTAGTGAGGCTTTGCAGATTGTGACTGTTATTTCAGTGGTTTTCGCTGTTATTAGTGAGGTTGTGCAGATTGCCACAGTTATTTCAGTGGTTTTCGCTGTTATTAGTGAGGCTTTGCAGATTGTGACTGTTATTTCAGTGGTTTTCGCTGTTATTAGTGAGGTTGTGCAGATTGCCACAGTTATTTCAGTGGTTTTCGCTGTTATTAGTGAGGCTTTGCAGATTGTGACTGTTATTTCAGTGGTTTTCGCTGTTATTAGTGAGGTTGTGCAGATTGCCACAGTTATTTCACTGGTTTTCGCTGTTATAAGTGAGGCTTTGCAGATTGTGACTGTTATTTCAGTGGTTTTCGCTGTTATTAGTGAGGTTGTGCAGATTGCCACAGTTATTTCAGTGGTTTTCGCTGTTATTAGTGAGGCTTTGCAGATTGTGACTGTTATTTCAGTGGTTTTCGCTGTTATTAGTGAGGTTGTGCAGATTGCCACAGTTATTTCAGTGGTTTTCGCTGTTATTAGTGAGGCTTTGCAGATTGTGACTGTTATTTCAGTGGTTTTCGCTGTTATTAGTGAGGTTGTGCAGATTGCCACAGTTATTTCACTGGTTTTCGCTGTTATTAGTGAGGCTTTGCAGATTGTGACTGTTATTTCAGTGGTTTTCGCTGTTATTAGTGAGGTTGTGCAGATTGCCACAGTTATTTCAGTGGTTTTCGCTGTTATTAGTGAGGCTTTGCAGATTGTGACTGTTATTTCAGTGGTTTTCGCTGTTATTAGTGAGGTTGTGCAGATTGCCACAGTTATTTCAGTGTTTTCGCTGTTATTAGTGAGGTTGTGCAGATTGCCACAGTTATTTCATGGTTTTCGCTGTTATAGTGAGGCTTTGCAGATTGTGACTGTTATTTCAGTGGTTTTCGCTGTTATTAGTGAGGTTGTGCAGATTGCCACAGTTATTTCAGTGGTTTTCGCTGTTATTAGTGAGGCTTTGCAGATTGTGACTGTTATTTCAGTGGTTTTCGCTGTTATTAGTGAGGTTGTGCAGATTGCCACAGTTATTTCACGTGGTTTTCGCTGTTATAAGTGAGGCTTTGCAGATTGTGACTGTTATTTCAGTGGTTTTCGCTGTTATTAGTGAGGTTGTGCAGATTGCCACAGTTATTTCACTGGTTTTCGCTGTTATTAGTGAGGCTTTGCAGATTGTGACTGTTATTTCAGTGGTTTTCGCTGTTATTAGTGAGGTTGTGCAGATTGCCACAGTTATTTCAGTGGTTTTCGCTGTTATTAGTGAGGCTTTGCAGATTGTGACTGTTATTTCAGTGGTTTTCGCTGTTATTAGTGAGGTTGTGCAGATTGCCACAGTTATTTCAGTGGTTTTCGCTGTTATTAGTGAGGCTTTGCAGATTGTGACTGTTATTTCAGTGGTTTTCGCTGTTATTAGTGAGTTGTGCAGATTGCCACAGTTATTTCAGCTGGTTTTCGCTGTTATTAGTGAGGCTTTGCAGATTGTGACTGTTATTTCAGTGGTTTTCGCTGTTATTAGTGAGGTTGTGCAGATTGCCACAGTTATTTCAGTGGTTTTCGCTGTTATTAGTGAGCTTTGCAGATTGTGACTGTTATTTCAGTGGTTTTCGCTGTTATTAGTGAGGTTGTGCAGATTGCCACAGTTATTTCAGTGGTTTTCGCTGTTATAAGTGAGGCTTTGCAGATTGTGACTGTTATTTCAGTGGTTTTCGCTGTTATTAGTGAGGTTGTGCAGATTGCCACAGTTATTTCACTGGTTTTCGCTGTTATTAGTGAGGCTTTGCAGATTGTGACTGTTATTTCAGTGGTTTTCGCTGTTATTAGTGAGGTTGTGCAGATTGCCACAGTTATTTCAGTGGTTTTCGCTGTTATTAGTGAGGCTTTGCAGATTGTGACTGTTATTTCAGTGGTTTTCGCTGTTATTAGTGAGGTTGTGCAGATTGCCACAGTTATTTCACTGGTTTTCGCTGTTATTAGTGAGGCTTTGCAGATTGTGACTGTTATTTCAGTGGTTTTCGCTGTTATTAGTGAGGTTGTGCAGATTGCCACAGTTATTTCAGTGGTTTTCGCTGTTATTAGTGAGGCTTTGCAGATTGTGACTGTTATTTCAGTGGTTTTCGCTGTTATTAGTGAGGTTGTGCAGATTGCCACAGTTATTTCACTGGTTTTCGCTGTTATTAGTGAGGCTTTGCAGATTGTGACTGTTATTTCAGTGGTTTTCGCTGTTATTAGTGAGGTTGTGCAGATTGCCACAGTTATTTCAGTGGTTTTCGCTGTTATTAGTGAGGCTTTGCAGATTGTGACTGTTATTTCAGTGGTTTTCGCTGTTATTAGTGAGGTTGTGCAGATTGCCACAGTTATTTCAGCTGGTTTTCGCTGTTATTAGTGAGGCTTTGCAGATTGTGACTGTTATTTCAGTGGTTTTCGCTGTTATTAGTGAGGTTGTGCAGATTGCCACAGTTATTTCAGTGGTTTTCGCTGTTATTAGTGAGGCTTTGCAGATTGTGACTGTTATTTCAGTGGTTTTCGCTGTTATTAGTGAGGTTGTGCAGATTGCCACAGTTATTTCAGTGGTTTTCGCTGTTATAAGTGAGGCTTTGCAGATTGTGACTGTTATTTCAGTGGTTTTCGCTGTTATTAGTGAGGTTGTGCAGATTGCCACAGTTATTTCACTGGTTTTCGCTGTTATTAGTGAGGGCTTTGCAGATTGTGACTGTTATTTCAGTGGTTTTCGCTGTTATTAGTGAGGTTGTGCAGATTGCCACAGTTATTTCAGCTGGTTTTCGCTGTTATTAGTGAGGCTTTACAGATTGTGACTGTTATTTCAGTGGTTTTCGCTGTTATTAGTGAGATTGTGCAGATTGCCACAGTTATTTCAGTGGTTTTCGCTGTTATTAGTGAGGCTTTGCAGATTGTGACTGTTATTTCAGTGGTTTTCGCTGTTATTAGTGAGGTTGTGCAGATTGCCACAGTTATTTCACTGGTTTTCGCTGTTATTAGTGAGGCTTTGCAGATTGTGACTGTTATTTCAGTGGTTTTCGCTGTTATTAGTGAGGTTGTGCAGATTGCCACAGTTATTTCACTGGTTTTCGCTGTTATTAGTGAGGCTTTGCAGATTGTGACTGTTATTTCAGTGGTTTTCGCTGTTATTAGTGAGGTTGTGCAGATTGCCACAGTTATTTCAGTGGTTTTCGCTGTTATTAGTGAGGCTTTGCAGATTGTGACTGTTATTTCAGTGGTTTTCGCTGTTATTAGTGAGGTTGTGCAGATTGCCACAGTTATTTCACTGGTTTTCGCTGTTATTAGTGAGGCTTTGCAGATTGTGACTGTTATTTCAGTGGTTTTCGCTGTTATTAGTGAGATTGTGCAGATTGCCACAGTTATTTCAGTGGTTTTCGCTGTTATTAGTGAGCTTTGCAGATTGTGACTGTTATTTCAGTGGTTTTCGCTGTTATTAGTGAGGTTGTGCAGATTGCCACAGTTATTTCACTGGTTTTCGCTGTTATTAGTGAGGCTTTGCAGATTGTGACTGTTATTTCAGTGGCTTTCGCTGTTATTAGTGAGGTTGTGCAGATTGCCACAGTTATTTCAGTTGTTTTCGCTGTTATTAGTGAGGCTTTGCAGATTGTGACTGTTATTTCAGTGGTTTTCGCTGTTATTAGTGAGGTTGTGCAGATTGCCACAGTTATTTCACTGGTTTTCGCTGTTATTAGTGAGGCTTTGCAGATTGTGACTGTTATTTCAGTGGTTTTCGCTGTTATTAGTGAGGTTGTGCAGATTGCCACAGTTATTTCACTGGTTTTCGCTGTTATAGTGAGGCTTTGCAGATTGTGACTGTTATTTCAGTGGTTTTCGCTGTTATTAGTGAGGTTGTGCAGATTGCCACAGTTATTTCACTGGTTTTCGCTGTTATAAGTGAGGCTTTGCAGATTGTGACTGTTATTCAGTGGTTTTTCGCTGTTATTAGTGAGATTGTGCAGATTGCCACAGTTATTTCAGTGGTTTTCGCTGTTATTAGTGAGGCTTTGCAGATTGTGACTGTTATTTCAGTGGTTTTCGCTGTTATTAGTGAGGTTGTGCAGATTGCCACAGTTATTTCACTGGTTTTCGCTGTTATTAGTGAGGCTTTGCAGATTGTGACTGTTATTTCAGTGGTTTCGCTGTTATTAGTGAGGTTGTGCAGATTGCCACAGTTATTTCACTGGTTTTCGCTGTTATAAGTGAGGCTTTGCAGATTGTGACTGTTATTTCAGTGGTTTTCGCTGTTATTAGTGAGGTTGTGCAGATTGCCACAGTTATTTCACTGGTTTTCGCTGTTATTAGTGAGGCTTTGCAGATTGTGACTGTTATTTCAGTGGTTTTCGCTGTTATTAGTGAGGTTGTGCAGATTGCCACAGTTATTTCACTGGTTTTCGCTGTTATAAGTGAGGCTTTGCAGATTGTGACTGTTATTTCAGTGGTTTTTCGCTGTTATTAGTGAGATTGTGCAGATTGCCACAGTTATTTCAGTGGTTTTCGCTGTTATTAGTGAGGCTTTGCAGATTGTGACTGTTATTTCAGTGGTTTTCGCTGTTATTAGTGAGGTTGTGCAGATTGCCACAGTTATTTCACTGGTTTTCGCTGTTATTAGTGAGGCTTTGCAGATTGTGACTGTTATTTCAGTGGTTTTCGCAGTTATTAGTGAGGTTGTGCAGATTGCCACAGTTATTTCACTGGTTTTCGCTGTTATAAGTGAGGCTTTGCAGATTGTGACTGTTATTTCAGTGGTTTTCGCTGTTATTAGTGAGATTGTGCAGATTGCCACAGTTATTTCAGTGGTTTTCGCTGTTATTAGTGAGGCTTTGCATATTGTGACTGTTATTTCAGTGGTTTTCGTTGTTATTAGTGAGGTTGTGCAGATTGCCACAGTTATTTCAGTGGTTTTCGCTGTTATTAGTGAGGCCTTGCAGATTGTGACTGTTATTTCAGTGGTTTTCGCTGTTATTAGTGAGGTTGTGCAGATTGCCACAGTTATTTCACTGGTTTTCGCTGTTATAAGTGAGGCTTTGCAGATTGTGGCTGTTATTTCAGTGGTTTTCGCTGTTATTAGTGAGATTGTGCAGATTGCCACAGTTATTTTAGTGGTTTTCGCTGTTATTAGTGAGGCTTTGCAGATTGTGACTGTTATTTCAGTGGTTTTCGCTGTTATTAGTGAGATTGTGCAGATTGCCACAGTTATTTCAGTGGTTTTCGCTGTTATTAGTGAGGCTTTGCAGATTGTGACTGTTATTTCAGTGGTTTTCGCTGTTATTAGTGAGGTTGTGCAGATTGCCACAGTTATTTCACTGGTTTTCGCTGTTATTAGTGAGGCTTTGCAGATTGTGACTGTTATTTCAGTGGTTTTCGCTGTTATTAGTGAGGTTGTGCAGATTGCCACAGTTATTTCACTGGTTTTCGCTGTTATTAGTGAGGCTTTGCAGATTGTGACTGTTATTTCAGTGGTTTTCGCTGTTATTAGTTGAGGTTGTGCAGATTGCCACAGTTATTTCACTGGTTTTCGCTTTCATAAGTGAGGCTTTGCAGATTGTGACTGTTATTTCAGTGGTTTTCGCTGTTATTAGTGAGGTTGTGCAGATTGCCACAGTTATTTCACTGGTTTTCGCTGTTATTAGTGAGGCTTTGCAGATTGTGACTGTTATTTCAGTGGTTTTCGCTGTTATTAGTGAGGTTGTGCAGATTGCCACCGTTATTTCACTGGTTTTCGCTGTTATTAGTGAGGTTGTGCAGATTGCCACAGTTATTTCACTGGTTTTCGCTTGTTCATTAGTGAGGCTTTGCAGATTGTGACTGTTATTTCAGTGGTTTTCGCTGTTATTAGTGAGGTTGTGCAGATTGCCACAGTTATTTCACTGGTTTTCGCTGTTATAAGTGAGGCTTTGCAGATTGTGACTGTTATTTCAGTGGTTTTCGCTGTTATTAGTGAGATTGTGCAGATTGCCACAGTTATTTCAGTGGTTTTCGCTGTTATTAGTGAGGCTTTGCAGATTGTGACTGTTATTTCAGTGGTTTTCGCTGTTATTAGTGAGGTTGTGCAGATTGCCACAGTTATATTCAGTGGTTTTCGCTGTTATTAGTGAGGCTTTGCAGATTGTGACTGTTATTTCAGTGGTTTTCGCTGTTATTAGTGAGGTTGTGCAGATTGCCACAGTTATTTCAGTGGTTTTTGCTGTTATTAGTGAGGCTTTGCAGATTGTGACTGTTATTTAGTGGTTTTCGCTGTTATTAG
Source organism: Chrysops caecutiens (assembly GCA_963971475.1). Classification (NCBI taxonomy): domain Eukaryota; kingdom Metazoa; phylum Arthropoda; class Insecta; order Diptera; family Tabanidae; genus Chrysops; species Chrysops caecutiens. The sequence continues at coordinate 74,799 of CAXASF010000503.1, read as the reverse complement.
TGAGGCTTTGCAGATTGTCGACTGTTATTTCAGTGGTTTTCGCTGTTATTAGTGAGGCTTTGCAGATTGTGACTGTTATTTCAGTGGTTTTCGCTGTTATTAGTGAGGTTGTGCAGATTGCCACAGTTATTTCAGTGGTTTTCGCTGTTATTAGTGAGGCTTTGCAGATTGTGACTGTTATTTCAGTGGTTTTCGCTGTTATTAGTGAGGTTGTGCAGATTGCCACAGTTGTTTCACTGGTTTTCGCTGTTATAAGTGAGGCTTTGCAGATTGTGACTGTTATTTCAGTGGTTTTCGCTGTTATTAGTGAGATTGTGCAGATTGCCACAGTTATTTCACTGGTTTTCGCTGTTATTAGTGAGGCTTTGCAGATTGTGACTGTTATTTCAGTGGTTTTCGCTGTTATTAGTGAGGTTGTGCAGATTGCCACAGTCATTCAGTGGTTTTCGCTGTTATTAGTGAGGCTTTGCAGATTGTGACTGTTATTTCAGTGGTTTTCGCTGTTATTAGTGAGATTGTGCAGATTGCCACAGTTATTTCAGTGGTTTTCGCTGTTATTAGTGAGGCTTTGCAGATTGTGACTGTTATTTCAGTGGTTTTCGCTGTTATTAGTGAGATTGTGCAGATTGCCACAGTTATTTCAGTGGTTTTCGCTGTTATTAGTGAGGCTTTGCAAATTGTGACTGTTATTTCAGTGGTTTTCGCTGTTATTAGTGAGGTTGTGCAGATTGCCACAGTTATTTCAGTGGTTTTCGCTCTTATTAGTGAGGCTTTGCAGATTGTGACTGTTATTTCAGTGGTTTTCGCTGTTATTAGTGAGGTTGTGCAGATTGCCACAGTTATTTCACTGGTTTTCGCTGTTATTAGTGAGGCTTTGCTGATTGTGACTATTATTTCAGTGGTTTTCGCTGTTATTAGTGAGGTTGTGCAGATTGCCACAGTTATTTCAGTGGTTTTCGCTGTTATTAGTGAGGCTTTGCAGATTGTGACTGTTATTTCAGTGGTTTTCGCTGTTATTAGTGAGGTTGTGCAGATTGCCACAGTTATTTCACTGGGTTTTCGCTGTTATAAGTGAGGCTTTGCAGATTGTGACTGTTATTTCAGTGGTTTTCGCTGTTATTAGTGAGGTTGTGCAGATTGCCACAGTTATTTCACTGGTTTTCGCTGTTATAAGTGAGGCTTTGCAGATTGTGACTGTTATTTCAGTGGTTTTCGCTGTTATTAGTGAGATTGTGCAGATTGCCACAGTTATTTCAGTGGTTTTCGCTGTTATTAGTGAGGCTTTGCAGATTGTGACTGTTATTTCAGTGGTTTTCGCTGTTATTAGTGAGGTTGTGCAGATTGCCACAGTTATTTCACTGGTTTTCGCTGTTATTAGTGAGGCTTTGCAGATTGTGACTGTAATTTCAGTGGTTTTCGCTGTTATTAGTGAGGTTGTGCAGATTGCCACAGTTATTTCACTGGTTTTCGCTGTTATTGTGAGGCTTTGCAGATTGTGACTGTTATTTCAGTGGTTTTCGCTGTTATTAGTGAGGTTGTGCAGATTGCCACAGTTATTTCACTGGTTTTCGCTGTTATAAGTGAGGCTTTGCAGATTGTGACTGTTATTTCAGTGGTTTTCGCTGTTATTAGTGAGGTTGTGCAGATTGCCACAGTTATTTCAGTGGTTTTCGCTGTTATTAGTGAGGCTTTGCAGATTGTGACTGTTATTTCAGTGGTTTTCGCTGTTATTAGTGAGGTTGTGCAGATTGCCACAGTTATTTCAGTGGTTTTCGCTGTTATTAGTGAGCGCTTTGCAGATTGTGACTGTTATTTCAGTGGTTTTCGCTGTTATTAGTGAGGTTGTGCAGATTGCCACAGTTATTTCACTGGTTTTCGCTGTTATTAGTGAGGCTTTGCAGATTGTGACTGTTATTTCAGTGGTTTTCGCTGTTATTAGTGAGGTTGTGCAGATTGCCACAGTTATTTCAGTGGTTTTCGCTGTTATTAGTGAGGCTTTGCAGATTGTGACTGTTATTTCAGTGGTTTTCGCTGTTATTAGTGAGGTTGTGCAGATTGCCACAGTTATTTCAGTGGTTTTCGCTGTTATTAGTGAGGCTTTGCAGATTGTGACTGTTATTTCAGTGGTTTTCGCTGTTATTAGTGAGGTTGTGCAGATTGCCACAGTTATTTCGCTGGTTTTCGCTGTTATTAGTGAGGCTTTGCAGATTGTGACTGTTATTTCAGTGGTTTCCGCTGTTATTTGTGAGGTTGTGCAGATTGCCACAGTTATTTCAGTGGTTTTCGCTGTTATTAGCGAGGCTTTGCAGATTGTGACTGTTATTTCAGTGGTTTCCGCTGTTATTAGTGAGGTTGTGCAGATTGCCACAGTTATTTCACTGGTTTTCGCTGTTATAAGTGAGGCTTTGCAGATTGTGACTGTTATTTCAGTGGTTTTCGCTGTTATTAGTGAGGTTGTGCAGATTGCCACAGTTATTTCACTGGTTTTCGCTGTTATTAGTGAGGCTTTGCAGATTGTGACTGTTATTTCAGTGGTTTTCGCTGTTATTAGTGAGGTTGTGCAGATTGCCACAGTTATTTCACTGGTTTTCGCTGTTATTAGTGAGGCTCTGCAGATTGTGACTGTTATTTCAGTGGTTTTCGCTGTTATTAGTGAGGTTGTGCAGATTGCCACAGTTATTTCACTGGTTTTCGCTGTAATTAGTGAGGCTTTGCAGATTGTGACTGTTACTTCAGTGGTTTTCGCTGTTATTAGTGAGGTTGTGTAGATTGCCACAGTTATTTCACTGGTTTTCGCTGTTATAAGTGAGGCTTTGCAGATTGTGACTGTTATTTCAGTGGTTTTCGCTGTTATTAGTGAGAGTTGTGCAGATTGCCACAGTTATTTCAGTGGTTTTCGCTGTTATTAGTGAGGCTTTGCAGATTGTGACTGTTATTTCAGTGGTTTTCGCTGTTATTAGTGAGGTTGTGCAGATTGCCACAGTTATTTCACTGGTTTTCGCTGTTATAAGTGAGGCTTTGCAGATTGTGACTGTTATTTCAGTGGTTTTCGCTGTTATTAGTGAGATTGTGCAGATTGCCACAGTTATTTCAGTGGTTTTCGCTGTTATTACTGAGGCTTTGCAGATTGTGACTGTTATTTCAGTGGTTTTCGCTGTTATTAGTGAGGCTTGCAGATTGTGACTGTTATTTCAGTGGTTTTCGCTGTTATTAGTGAGGTTGTGCAGATTGCCACAGTTATTTCAGTGGTTTTCGCTGTTATTAGTGAGGCTTTGCAGATTGTGACTGTTATTTCAGTGGTTTTCGCTGTTATTAGTGAGGTTGTGCAGATTGCCACAGTTATTTCACTGGTTTTCGCTGTTATTAGTGAGGCTTTACAGATTGTGACTGTTATTTCAGTGGTTTTCGCTGTTATTAGTGAGGTTGTGCAGATTGCCACAGTTATTTCAGTGGTTTTCGCTGTTATTAGTGAGGCTTTGCAGATTGTGACTGTTATTTCAGTGGTTGTCGCTGTTATTAGTGAGGTTGTGCAGATTGCCACAGTTATTTCAGTGGTTTTCGCTGTTATCAGTGAGGCTATGCAGATTGTGACTGTTATTTCAGTGGTTTTCGCTGTTATTAGTGAGGTTGTGCAGATTGCCACAGTTATTTCACTGGTTTTCGCTGTTATTAGTGAGGCTTTGCAGATTGTGACTGTTATTTCAGTGGTTTTCGCTGTTATTAGTGAGGTTGTGCAGATTGCCACAGTTATTTCACTGGTTTTCGCTGTTATTAGTGAGGCTTTGCAGATTGTGACTGTTATTTCAGTGGTTTTCGCTGTTATTAGTGAGGTTGTGCAGATTGCCCACAGTTATTTCAGTGGTTTTCGCTGTTATTAGTGAGGCTTTGCAGATTGTGACTGTTATTTCAGCGGTTTTCGCTGTTATTAGTGAGGTTGTGCAGATTGCCACAGTTATTTCACTGGTTTTCGCTGTTATAAGTGAGGCTTTGCAGATTGTGACTGTTATTTCAGTGGTTTTCGCTGTTATTAGTGAGGTTGTGCAGATTGCCACAGTTATTTCACTGGTTTTCGCTGTTATTAGTGAGGCTTTGCAGATTGTGACTGTTATTTCAGTGGTTTTCGCTGTTATTAGTGAGGTTGTGCAGATTGCCACAGTTATTTCACTGGTTTTCGCTGTTATTAGTGAGGCTTTGCAGATTGTGACTGTTATTTCAGTGGTTTTCGCTGTTATTAGTGAGGTTGTGCAGATTGCCACAGTTATTTCACTGGTTTTCGCTGTTATTAGTGAGGCTTTGCAGATTGTGACTGTTATTTCAGTGGTTTTCGCTGTTATTAGTGAGGTTGTGTAGATTGCCACAGTTATTTCACTGGTTTTCGCTGTTATAAGTGAGGCTTTGCAGATTGTGACTGTTATTTCAGTGGTTTTCGCTGTTATTAGTGAGATTGTGCAGATTGCCACAGTTATTTCAGTGGTTTTCGCTGTTATTAGTGAGGCTTTGCAGATGGTGACTGTTATTTCAGTGGTTTTCGCTGTTATTAGCTGAGGTTGTGCAGATTGCCACAGTTATTTCACTGGTTTTCGCTGTTATAAGTGAGGCTTTGCAGATTGTGACTGTTATTTCAGTGGTTTTCGCTGTTATTAGTGAGGCTGTGCAGATTGCCACAGTTATTTCACTGGTTTTCGCTGTTATAAGTGAGGCTTTGCAGATTGTGACTGTTATTTCAGTGGTTTTCGCTGTTATTAGTGAGATTGTGCAGATTGCCACAGTTATTTCAGTGGTTTTCGCTGTTATTAGTGAGGCTTTGCAGATTGTGACTGTTATTTCAGTGGTTTTCGCTGTTATTAGTGAGGCTTTGCAGATTGTGACTGTTATTTCAGTGGTTTTCGCTGTTATTAGTGAGGTTGTGCAGATTGCCACAGTTATTTCACTGGTTTTCGCTGTTATTAGTGAGGCTTTGCAGATTGTGACTGTTATTTCAGTGGTTTTCGCTGTTATTAGTGAGGTTGTGCAGATTGCCACAGTTATTTCACTGGTTTTCGCTGTTATAAGTGAGGCTTTGCAGATTGTGACTGTTATTTCAGTGGTTTTCGCTGTTATTAGTGAGATTGTGCAGATTGCCACAGTTATTTCAGTGGTTTTCGCTGTTATTAGTGAGGCTTTGCAGATTGTGACTGTTATTTCAGTGGTTTTCGCTGTTATTAGTGAGGTTGTGCAGATTGCCACAGTTATTTCAGTGGTTTTCGCTGTTATTAGTGAGGCTTTGCAGATTGTGACTGTTATTTCAGTGGTTTTCGCTGTTATTAGTGAGGTTGTGCAGATTGCCACAGTTATTTCAGTGGTTTTCGCTGTTATTAGTGAGGCTTTGCAGATTGTGACGGTTATTTCAGTGGTTTTCGCTGTTATTAGTGAGGTTGTGCAGATTGCCACAGTTATTTCAGTGGTTTTCGCTGTTATTAGTGAGGCTTTGCAGATTGTGACTGTTATTTCAGTGGTTTTCACTGTTATTAGTGAGGTTGTGCAGATTGCCACAGTTATTTCACTGGTTTTCGCTGTTATTAGTGAGGCTTTGCAGATTGTGACTGTTATTTCAGTGGTTTTTGCTGTTATTAGTGAGGTTGTGCAGATTGCCACAGTTATTTCAGTGGTTTTCGCTTTTATTAGTGAGGCTTTGCAGATTGTGACTGTTATTTCAGTGGTTTTCGCTGTTATTAGTGAGGTTGTGCAGATTGCCACAGTTATTTCAGTGGTTTTCGCTGTTATTAGTGAGGCTTTGCAGATTGTGACTGTTATTTCAGTGGTTTTCGCTGTTATTAGTGAGGTTGTGCAGATTGCCACAGTTATTTCACTGGTTTTCGCTGTTATAGGTGAGGCTTTGCAGATTGTGACTGTTATTTCAGTGGTTTTCGCTGTTATTAGTGAGGTTGTGCAGATTGCCACAGTTATTTCAGTGGTTTTCGCTGTTATTAGTGAGGCTTTGCAGATTGTGACTGTTATTTCAGTGGTTTTCGCTGTTATTAGTGAGGTTGTGCAGATTGCCACAGTTATTTCACTGGTTTTCGCTGTTATTAGTGAGGCTTTGCAGATTGTGACTGTTATTTCAGTGGTTTTCGCTGTTATTAGTGAGGTTGTGCAGATTGCCACAGTTATTTCACTGGTTTTCGCTGTTATTAGTGAGGCTTTGCAGATTGTGACTGTTATTTCAGTGGTTTTCGCTGTTATTAGTGAGGTTGTGCAGATTGCCACAGTTATTTCAGTGGTTTTCGCTGTTATTAGTGAGGCTTTGCAGATTGTGACTGTTATTTCAGTGGTTTTCGCTGTTATTAGTGAGCTTGTGCAGATTGCCACAGTTATTTCAGTGGTTTTCGCTGTTATTAGTGAGGCTTTGCAGATTGTGACTGTTATTTCAGTGGTTTTCGCTGTTATTAGTGAGGCTTTGCAGATTGTGACTGTTATTTCAGTGGTTTTCGCTGTTATTAGTGAGGTTGTGCAGATTGCCACAGTTATTTCAGTGGTTTTCGCTGTTATTAGTGAGGCTTTGCAGATTGTGACTGTTATTTCAGTGGTTTTCGCTGTTATTAGTGAGGTTGTGCAGATTGCCACAGTTATTTCAGTAGTTTTCGCTGTTATTAGTGAGGCTTTGCAGATTGTGACTGTTATTTCAGTGGTTTTCGCTGTTATTAGTGAGGTTGTGCAGATTGCCACAGTTATTTCACTGGTTTTCGCTGTTATTAGTGAGGCTTTGCAGATTGTGACTGTTATTTCAGTGGTTTTCGCTGTTATTAGTGAGGTTTCCAGATTGCCACAGTTATTTCACTGGTTTTCGCTGTTATTAGTGAGGCTTTGCAGATTGTGACTGTTATTTCAGTGGTTTTCGCTGTTATTAGTGAGGTTGTGCAGATTGCCACAGTTATTTCACTGGTTTTCGCTGTTATAAGTGAGGCTTTGCAGATTGTGACTGTTATTTCAGTGGTTTTCGCTGTTATTAGTGAGATTGTGCAGATTGCCACAGTTATTTCAGTGGTTTTCGCTGTTATTAGTGAGGCTTTGCAGATTGTGACTGTTATTTCAGTGGTTTTCGCTGTTATTAGTGAGGTTGTGCAGATTGCCACAGTTATTTCACTGGTTTTCGCTGTTATAAGTGAGGCTTTGCAGATTGTGACTGTTATTTCAGTGGTTTTCGCTGTTATTAGTGAGGTTGTGCAGATTGCCACAGTTATTTCAGTGGTTTTCGCTGTTATTAGTGAGGCTTTGCAGAATGTGACTGTTATTTTAGTGGTTTTCGCTGTTATTAGTGAGGCTGTGCAGATTGCCACAGTTATTTCAGTGGTTTTCGCTGTTATTAGTGAGGCTTTGCAGATTGTGACTGTTATTTCAGTGGTTTTCGCTGTTATTAGGGAGGTTGTGCAGATTCCCACAGTTATTTCAGTGGTTTTCGCTGTTATTAGTGAGGCTTTGCAGATTGTGACTGTTATTTCAGTCGTTTTCGCTGTTATTAGTGAGGTTGTGCAGATTGCCACAGTTATTTCAGTGGTTTTCGCTGTTATTAGTGAGGCTTTGCAGATTGTGACTGTTATTTCAGTGGTTTTCGCTGTTATTAGTGAGGTTGTGCAGATTGCCACAGTTATTTCAGTGGTTTTCGCTGTTATTAGTGAGGCTTTGCAGATTGTGACTGTTATTTCAGTGGTTTTCGCTGTTATTAGTGAGGTTTTGCAGATTGCCACAGTTATTTCAGTGGTTTTCGCTGTTATTAGCGAGGCTTTGCAGATTGTGACTGTTATTTCAGTGGTTTTCGCTGTTATTAGTGAGGTTGTGCAGATTGCCACAGTTATTTCACTGGTTTTCGCTGTTATAAGTGAGGCTTTGCAGATTGTGACTGTTATTTCAGTGGTTTTCGCTGTTATTAGTGAGGTTGTGCAGATTGCCACAGTTATTTCAGTGGTTTTCGCTGTTATTAGTGAGGCTTTGCAGATTGTGACTGTTATTTCAGTGGTTTTCGCTGTTATTAGTGAGGTTGTGCAGATTGCCACAGTTATTTCACTGGTTTTCGCTGTTATTAGTGAGGCTTTGCAGATTGTGACTGTTATTTCAGTGGTTTTCGCTGTTATTAGTGAGGTTGTGCAGATTGCCACAGTTATTTCAGTGGTTTTCGCTGTTATTAGTGAGGCTTTGCAGATTGTGACTGTTATTTCAGTGGTTTTCGCTGTTATTAGTGAGGTTGTGCAGATTGCCACAGTTATTTCACTGGTTTTTGCTGTTATAAGTGAGGCTTTGCAGATTGTGACTGTTATTTCAGTGGTTTTCGCTGTTATTAGTGAGGTTGTGCAGATTGCCACAGTTATTTCACTGGTTTTCGCTGTTATAAGTGAGGCTTTGCAGATTGTGACTGTTATTTCAGTGGTTTTCGCTGTTATTAGTGAGGTTGTGCAGATTGCCACAGTTATTTCACTGGTTTTCGCTGTTATAAGTGAGGCTTTGCAGATTGTGACTGTTATTTCAGTGGTTTTCGCTGTTATTAGTGAGGTTGTGCAGATTGCCACAGTTGTTTCACTGGTTTTCGCTGTTATAAGTGAGGCTTTGTAGATTGTGACTGTTATTTCAGTGGTTTTCGCTGTTATTAGTGAGATTGTGCAGATTGCCACAGTTATTTCAGTGGTTTTCGCTGTTATTAGTGAGGCTTTGCAGATTGTGACTGTTATTTCAGTGGTTTTCGCTGTTATTTGTGAGGTTGTGCAGATTGCCACAGTTATTTCAGTGGTTTTCGCTGTTATTAGTGAGGCTTTGCAGATTGTGACTGTTATTTCAGTGGTTTTCGCTGTTATTAGTGAGGTTGTGCAGATTGCCACAGTTATTTCAGTGGTTTTCGCTGTTATTAGTGAGGCTTTGCAGATTGTGACTGTTATTTCAGTGGTTTTCGCTGTTATTAGTGAGGTTGTGCAGATTGCCACAGTTATTTCAGTGGTTTTCGCTGTTATAGTGAGGCTTTGCAGTTTGTGACTGTTATTTCAGTGGTTTTCGCTGTTATTAGTGAGGTTGTGCAGATTGTCACAGTTATTTCAGTGGTTTTCCCTGTTATTAGTGAGGCTTTGCAGATTGTGACTGTTATTTCAGTGGTTTTCGCTGTTATTAGTGAGGTTGTGCAGATTGCCACAGTTATTTCACTGGTTTTCGCTGTTATTAGTGAGGCTTTGCAGATTGTGACTGTTATTTCAGTGGTTTTCGCTGTTATTAGTGAGGTTGTGCAGATTGCCACAGTTATTTCAGTGGTTTTCGCTGTTATTAGTGAGGCTTTGCAGATTGTGACTGTTATTTCAGTGGTTTTCGCTGTTATTAGTGAGGTTGTGCAGATTGCCACAGTTATTTCACTGATTTTCGCTGTTATAAGTGAGGCTTTGCAGATTGTGACTGTTATTTCAGTGGTTTTCGCTGTTATTAGTGAGGTTGTGCAGATTGCCACAGTTATTTCACTGGTTTTCGCTGTTATAAGTGAGGCTTTGCAGATTGTGACTGTTATTTCAGTGGTTTTCGCTGTTATTAGTGAGGTTGTGCAGATTGCCACAGTTATTTCACTGGTTTTCGCTGTTATTAGTGAGGCTTTGCAGATTGTGACTGTTATTTCAGTGGTTTTCGCTGTTATTAGTGAGGTTGTGCAGATTGCCACAGTTATTTCAGTGGTTTTCGCTATTATTAGTGAGGCTTTGCAGATTGTGACTGTTATTTCAGTGGTTTTCGCTGTTATTAGTGAGGTTGTGCAGATTGCCACAGTTATTTCACTGGTTTTCGCTGTTATTAGTGAGGCTTTGCAGATTGTGACTGTTATTTCAGTGGTTTTCGCTGTTATTAGTGAGATTGTGCAGATTGCCACAGTTATTTCACTGGTTTTCGCTGTTATTAGTGAGGCTTTGCAGATTGTGACTGTTATTTCAGTGGTTTTCGCTGTTATTAGTGAGGTTGTGCAGATTGCCACAGTTATTTCACTGGTTTTCGCTGTTATTAGTGAGGCTTTGCAGATTGTGACTGTTATTTCAGTGGTTTTCGCTGTTATTAGTGAGGTTGTGCAGATTGCCACAGTTATTTCACTGGTTTTCGCTGTTATAAGTGAGGCTTTGCAGATTGTGACTGTTATTTCAGTGGTTTTCGCTGTTATTAGTGAGATTGTGCAGATTGCCACAGTTATTTCAGTGGTTTTCGCTGTTATTAGTGAGGCTTTGCAGATTGTGACTGTTATTTCAGTGGTTTTCGCTGTTATTAGTGAGTTTGTGCAGATTGCCACAGTTATTTCACTGGTTTTCGCTGTTATTAGTGAGACTTTGCAGATTGTGACTGTTATTTCAGTGGTTTTCGCTGTTATTAGTGAGGTTGTGCAGATTGCCACAGTTATTTCACTGGTTTTCGCTGTTATTAGTGAGGCTTTGCAGATTGTGACTGTTATTCCAGTGGTTTTCGCTGTTATTAGTGAGGTTGTGCAGATTGCCACAGTTATTTCAGTGGTTTTCGCTGTTATTAGTGCGGCTTTGCAGATTGTGACTGTTATTTCAGTGGTTTTCGCTGTTATTAGTGAGGTTGTGCAGATTGCCACAGTTATTTCACTGGTTTTCGCTGTTATTAGTGAGGCTTTGCAGATTGTGACTGTTATTTCAGTGGTTTTCGCTGTTATTAGTGAGGTTGTGCAGATTGCCACAGTTATTTCACTGGTTTTCGCTGTTATTAGTGAGGCTTTGCAGATTGTGACTGTTATTTCAGTGGTTTTCGCTGTTATTAGTGAGGTTGTGCAGATTGCCACAGTTATTTCACTGGTTTTCGCTGTTATAAGTGAGGCATTGCAGATTGTGACTGTTATTTCAGTGGTTTTCGCTGTATTAGTGAGGTTGTGCAGATTGCCACAGTTATTTCACTGGTTTTCGCTGTTATTAGTGAGGCTTTGCAGATTGTGACTGTTATTTCAGTGGTTTTCGCTGTTATTAGTGAGGTTGTGCAGATTGCCACAGTTATTTCAGTGGTTTTCGCTGTTATTAGTGAGGCTTTGCAGATTGTGACTGTTATTTCAGTGGTTTTCGCTGTTATTAGTGAGGTTGTGCAGATTGCCACAGTTATTTCACTGGTTTTCGCTGTTATTAGTGAGGCTTTGCAGATTGTGACTGTTATTTCAGTGGTTTTCGCTGTTATTAGTGAGATTGTGCAGATTGCCACAGTTATTTCACTGGTTTTCGCTGTTATTAGTGAGGCTTTGCAGATTGTGACTGTTATTTCAGTGGTTTTTGCTGTTATTAGTGAGGTTGTGCAGATTGCCACAGTTATTTCACTGGTTTTCGCTGTTATTAGTGAGGCTTTGCAGATTGTGACTGTTATTTCAGTGGTTTTCGCTGTTATTAGTGAGGTTGTGCAGATTGCCACAGTTATTTCACTGGTTTTCGCTGTTATAAGTGAGGCTTTGCAGATTGTGACTGTTATTTCAGTGGTTTTCGCTGTTATTAGTGAGATTGTGCAGATTGCCACAGTTATTTCAGTGGTTTTCGCTGTTATTAGTGAGGCTTTGCAGATTGTGACTGTTATTTCAGTGGTTTTCGCTGTTATTAGTGAGGTTGTGCAGATTGCCACAGTTATTTCAGTGGTTTTCGCTGTTATTAGTGAGGCTTTGCAGATTGTGACTGTTATTTCAGTGGTTTTCGCTGTTATTAGTGAGGTTGTGCAGATTGCCACAGTTATTTCAGTGGTTTTCGCTGTTATTAGTGAGGCTTTGCAGATTGTGACTGTTATTTTAGTGTTTTTCGCTGTTATTAGTGAGGCTTTGCAGATTGTGACTGTTATTTCAGTGGTTTTCGCTGTTATTAGTGAGGCTTTGCAGATTGTGACTGTTATTTCAGTGGTTTTCGCTGTTATTAGTGAGGTTGTGCAGATTGCCACAGTTATTTCACTGGTTTTCGCTGTTATAAGTGAGGCTTTGCAGATTGTGACTGTTATTTCAGTGGTTTTCGCTGTTATTAGTGAGATTGTGCAGATTGCCACAGTTATTTCAGTGGTTTTCGCTGTTATTAGTGAGGCTTTGCAGATTGTGACTGTTATTTCAGTGGTTTTCGCTGTTATTAGTGAGGTTGTGCAGATTGCCACAGTTATTTCACTGGTTTTCGCTGTTATTAGTGAGGCTTTGCAGATTGTGACTGTTATTTCAGTGGTTTTCGCTGTTATTAGTGAGGTTGTGCAGATTGCCACAGTTATTTCACTGGTTTTCGCTGTTATAAGTGAGGCTTTGCAGATTGTGACTGTTATTTCAGTGGTTTTCGCTGTTATTAGTGAGGTTGTGCAGATTGCCACAGTTATTTCACTGGTTTTCGCTGTTATAAGTGAGGCTTTGCAGATTGTGACTGTTATTTCAGTGGTTTTCGCTGTTATTAGTGAGGTTGTGCAGATTGCCACAGTTATTTCACTGGTTTTCGCTGTTATAAGTGAGGCTTTGCAGATTGTGACTGTTATTTCAGTGGTTTTCGCTGTTATTAGTGAGGTTGTGCAGATTGTGACTGTTATTTCAGTGGTTTTCGCTGTTATTAGTGAGGTTGTGCAGATTGCCACAGTTATTTCACTGGTTTTCGCTGTTTTTAGTGAGGCTTTGCAGATTGTGACTGTTATTTCAGTGGTTTTCGCTGTTATTAGTGAGATTGTGCAGATTGCCACAGTTATTTCACTGGTTTTCGCTGTTATTAGTGAGGCTTTGCAGATTGTGACTGTTATTTCAGTGGTTTTTGCTGTTATTAGTGAGGTTGTGCAGATTGCCACAGTTATTTCACTGGTTTTCGCTGTTATTAGTGAGGCTTTGCATATTGTGACTGTTATTTCAGTGGTTTTCGCTGTTATTAGTGAGGTTGTGCAGATTGCCACAGTTATTTCACTGGTTTTCGCTGTTATAAGTGAGGCTTTGCAGATTGTGACTGTTATTTCAGTGGTTTTCGCTGTTATTAGTGAGATTGTGCAGATTGCCACAGTTATTTCAGTGGTTTTCGCTGTTATTAGTGAGGCTTTGCAGATTGTGACTGTTATTTCAGTGGTTTTCGCTGTTATTAGTGAGGTTGTGCAGATTGCCACAGTTATTTCACTGGTTTTCGCTGTTATTAGTGAGGCTTTGCAGATTGTGACTGTTATTTCAGTGGTTTTCGCTGTTATTAGTGAGGTTGTGCAGATTGCCACAGTTATTTCACTGGTTTTCGCTGTTATAAGTGAGGCTTTGCAGATTGTGACTGTTATTTCAGTGGTTTTCGCTGTTATTAGTGAGAGTGTGCAGATTGCCACAGTTATTTCACTGGTTTTCGCTGTTATAAGTGAGGCTTTGCAGATTGTGACTGTTATTTCAGTGGTTTTCGCTGTTATTAGTGAGGTTGTGCAGATTGCCACAGTTATTTCACTGGTTTTCGCTGTTATAAGTGAGGCTTTGCAGATTGTGACTGTTATTTCAGTGGTTTTCGCTGTTATTAGTGAGGTTGTGCAGATTGCCACAGTTATTTCACTGGTTTTCGCTGTTATTAGTGAGGCTTTGCAGATTGTGACTGTTATTTCAGTGGTTTTCGCTGTTATTAGTGAGGTTGTGCAGACTGCCACAGTTATTTCACTGGTTTTCGCTGTTATAAGTGAGGCTTTGCAGATTGTGACTGTTATTTCAGTGGTTTTCGCTGTTATTAGTGAGATTGTGCAGATTGCCACAGTTATTTCAGTGGTTTTCGCTGTTATTAGTGAGGCTTTGCAGATTGTGACTGTTATTTCAGTGGTTTTCGCTGTTATTAGTGAGGTTGTGCAGATTGCCACAGTTATTTCACTGGTTTTCGCTGTTATTAGTGAGGCTTTGCAGATTGTGACTGTTATTTCAGTGGTTTTCGCTGTTATTAGTGAGGTTGTGCAGATTGCCACAGTTATTTCAGTGGTTTTCGCTGTTATTAGTGAGGCTTTGCAGATTGTGACTGTTATTTCAGTGGTTTTCGCTGTTATTAGTGAGGTTGTGCAGATTGCCACAGTTATTTCAGTGGTTTTCGCTGTTATAAGTGAGGCTTTGCAGATTGTGACTGTTATTTCAGTGGTTTTCGCTGTTATTAGTGAGGTTGTGCAGATTGCCACAGTTATTTCACTGGTTTTCGCTGTTATAAGTGAGGCTTTGCAGATTGTGACTGTTATTTCAGTGGTTTTCGCTGTTATTAGTGAGGTTGTGCAGATTGCCACAGTTATTTCACTGGTTTTCGCTGTTATTAGTGAGGCTTTGCAGATTGTGACTGTTATTTCAGTGGTTTTCGCTGTTATTAGTGAGGTTGTGCAGATTGCCACAGTTATTTCAGTGGTTTTCGCTGTTATTAGTGAGGCTTTGCAGATTGTGACTGTTATTTCAGTGGTTTTCGCTGTTATTAGTGAGGTTGTGCAGATTGCCACAGTTATTTCAGTGGTTTTCGCTGTTATTAGTGAGGCTTTGCAGATTGTGACTGTTATTTCAGTGGTTTTCGCTGTTATTAGTGAGGTTGTGCAGATTGCCACAGTTATTTCAGTGGTTTTCGCTGTTATTAGTGAGGCTTTGCAGATTGTGACTGTTATTTCAGTGGTTTTCGCTGTTATTAGTGAGGTTGTGCAGATTGCCACAGTTATTTCACTGGTTTTCGCTGTTATTAGTGAGGCTTTGCAGATTGTGACTGTTATTTCAGTGGTTTTCGCTGTTATTAGTGAGATTGTGCAGATTGCCACAGTTATTTCACTGGTTTTCGCTGTTATTAGTGAGGCTTTGCAGATTGTGACTGTTATTTCAGTGGTTTTCGCTGTTATTAGTGAGGTTGTGCAGATTGCCACAGTTATTTCAGTGGTTTTCGCTGTTATTAGTGAGGCTTTGCAGATTGTGACTGTTATTTCAGTGGTTTTCGCTGTTATTAGTGAGGTTGTGCAGATTGCCACAGTTATTTCACTGGTTTTCGCTGTTATAAGTGAGGCTTTGCAGATTGTGACTGTTATTTCAGTGGTTTTCGCTGTTATTAGTGAGAATGTGCAGATTGCCACAGTTATTTCAGTGGTTTTCGCTGTTATTAGTGAGGCTTTGCAGATTGTGACTGTTATTTCAGTGGTTTTCGCTGTTATTAGTGAGGTTGTGCAGATTGCCACAGTTATTTCAGTGGTTTTCGCTGTTATTAGTGAGGCTTTGCAGATTGTGACTGTTATTTCAGTGGTTTTCGCTGTTATTAGTGAGGTTGTGCAGATTGCCACAGTTATTTCAGTGGTTTTCGCTGTTATTAGTGAGGCTTTGTAGATTGTGACTGTTATTTTAGTGGTTTTCGCTGTTATTAGTGAGGCTTTACAGATTGTGACTGTTATTTCAGTGGTTTTCGCTGTTATTAGTGAGGCTTTGCAGATTGTGACTGTTATTTCAGTGGTTTTCGCTGTTATTAGTGAGGTTGTGCAGATTGTCACAGTTATTTCACTGGTTTTCGCTGTTATAAGTGAGGCTTTGCAGATTGTGACTGTTATTTCAGTGGTTTTCGCTGTTATTAGTGAGATTGTGCAGATTGCCACAGTTATTTCAGTGGTTTTCGCTGTTATTAGTGAGGCTTTGCAGATTGTGACTGTTATTTCAGTGGTTTTCGCTGTTATTAGTGAGGTTGTGCAGATTGCCACAGTTATTTCACTGGTTTTCGCTGTTATAAGTGAGGCTTTGCAGATTGCCACAGTTATTTCACTGGTTTTCGCTGTTATAAGTGAGGCTTTGCAGATTGTGACTGTTATTTCAGTGGTTTTCGCTGTTATAAGTGAGGCTTTGCAGATTGTGACTGTTATTTCAGTGGTTTTCGCTGTTATTAGTGAGGTTGTGCAGATTGCCACAGTTATTTCACTGGTTTTCGCTGTTATTAGTGAGGCTTTGCAGATTGTGACTGTTATTTCAGTGGTTTTCGCTGTTATTAGTGAGGTTGTGCAGATTGCCACAGTTATTTCACTGGTTTTCGCTGTTATAAGTGAGGCTTTGCAGATTGTGACTGTTATTTCAGTGGTTTTCGCTGTTATTAGTGAGGTTGTGCAGATTGCCACAGTTATTTCACTGGTTTTCGCTGTTTTTAGTGAGGCTTTGCAGATTGTGACTGTTATTTCAGTGGTTTTCGCTGTTATTAGTGAGGTTGTGCAGATTGCCACAGTTATTTCACTGGTTTTCGCTGTTTTTAGTGAGGCTTTGCAGATTGTGACTGTTATTTCAGTGGTTTTCGCTGTTATTAGTGAGGTTGTGCAGATTGCCACAGTTATTTCAGTGGTTTTCGCTGTTATAAGTGAGGCTTTGCAGATTGTGACTGTTATTTCAGTGGTTTTCGCTGTTATTAGTGAGGTTGTGCAGATTGCCACAGTTATTTCACTGGTTTTCGCTGTTATTAGTGAGGCTT
Source organism: Chrysops caecutiens (assembly GCA_963971475.1). Lineage (NCBI taxonomy): Eukaryota > Metazoa > Arthropoda > Insecta > Diptera > Tabanidae > Chrysops > Chrysops caecutiens. The sequence goes on along the minus strand of CAXASF010000503.1, from coordinate 58,420 downwards.
TGCAGATTGTGACTGTTATTTCAGTGGTTTTCGCTGTTATTAGTGAGGTTGTGCAGATTGCCACAGTTATTTCAGTGGTTTTCGCTGTTATTAGTGAGGCTTTGCAGATTGTGACTGTTATTTCAGTGGTTTTCGCTGTTATTAGTGAGGTTGTGCAGATTGCCACAGTTATTTCAGTGGTTTTCGCTGTTATTAGTGAGGCTTTGCAGATTGTGACTGTTATTTCAGTGGTTTTCGCTGTTATTAGTGAGGTTGTGCAGATTGCCACAGTTATTTCAGTGGTTTTCGCTGTTATTAGTGAGGCTTTGCCGATTGTGACTGTTATTTCAGTGGTTTTCGCTGTTATTAGTGAGGTTGTGCAGATTGCCACAGTTATTTCACTGGTTTTCGCTGTTATAAGTGAGGCTTTGCAGATTGTGACTGTTATTTCAGTGGTTTTCGCTGTTATTAGTGAGATTGTGCAGATTGCCACAGTTATTTCAGTGGTTTTCGCTGTTATTAGTGTGGCTTTGCAGATTGTGACTGTTATTTCAGTGGTTTTCGCTGTTATTAGTGAGGTTGTGCAGATTGCCACAGTTATTTCACTGGTTTTCGCTGTTATAAGTGAGGCTTTGCAGATTGTGACTGTTATTTCAGTGGTTTTCGCTGTTATTAGTGAGGTTGTGCAGATTGCCACAGTTATTTCACTGGTTTTCGCTGTTATTAGTGAGGCTTTGCAGATTGTGACTGTTATTTCAGTGGTTTTCGCTGTTATTAGTGAGATTGTGCAGATTGCCACAGTTATTTCAGTGGTTTTCGCTGTTATTAGTGTGGCTTTGCAGATTGTGACTGTTATTTCAGTGGTTTTCGCTGTTATTAGTGAGGTTGTGCAGATTGCCACAGTTATTTCACTGGTTTTCGCTGTTATAAGTGAGGCTTTGCAGATTGTGACTGTTATTTCAGTGGTTTTCGCTGTTATTAGTGAGGTTGTGCAGATTGCCACAGTTATTTCACTGGTTTTCGCTGTTATTAGTGAGGCTTTGCAGATTGTGACTGTTATTTCAGTGGTTTTCGCTGTTATTAGTGAGGTTGTGCAGATTGCCACAGTTATTTCAGTGGTTTTCGCTGTTATTAGTGAGGCTTTGCAGATTGTGACTGTTATTTCAGTGGTTTTCGCTGTTATTAGTGAGGTTGTGCAGATTGCCACAGTTATTTCAGTGATTTTCGCTGTTATTAGTGAGGCTTTGCAGATTGTGACTGTTATTTCAGTGGTTTTCGCTGTTATTAGTGAGGTTGTGCAGATTGCCACAGTTATTTCAGTGGTTTTCGCTGTTATTAGTGAGACTTTGCAGATTGTGACTGTTATTTCAGTGGTTTTCGCTGTTATTAGTGAGGTTGTGCAGATTGCCACAGTTATTTCACTGGTTTTCGCTGTTATAAGTGAGGCTTTGCAGATTGTGACTGTTATTTCAGTGGTTTTCGCTGTTATTAGTGAGATTGTGCAGATTGCCACAGTTATTTCAGTGGTTTTCGCTGTTATTAGTGAGGCTTTGCAGATTGTGACTGTTATTTCAGTGGTTTTCGCTGTTATTAGTGAGGTTGTGCAGATTGCCACAGTTATTTCACTGGTTTTCGCTGTTATTAGTGAGGCTTTGCAGATTGTGACTGTTATTTCAGTGGTTTTCGCTGTTATAAGTGAGGTTGTGCAGATTGCCACAGTTATTTCAGTGGTTTTCGCTGTTATTAGTGAGGCTTTGCAGATTGTGACTGTTATTTCAGTGGTTTTCGCTGTTATTAGTGAGGTTGTGCAGATTGCCACAGTTATTTCACTCGTTTTCGCTGTTATAAGTGAGGCTTTGCAGATTGTGACTGTTATTTCAGTGGTTTTCGCTGTTATTAGTGAGGTTGTGCAGATTGCCACAGTTATTTCACTGGTGATCGCTGTTATAAGTGAGGCTTTGCAGATTGTGACTGTTATTTCAGTGGTTTTCGCTGTTATTAGTGAGGTTGTGCAGATTGCCACAGTTATTTCACTGGTTTTCGCTGTTATTAGTGAGGCTTTGCAGATTGTGACTGTTATTTCAGTGGTTTTCGCTGTTATTAGTGAGGTTGTGCAGATTGCCACAGTTATTTCAGTGGTTTTCGCTGTTATTAGTGAGGCTTTGCAGATTGTGACTGTTATTTCAGTGGTTTTCGCTGTTATTAGTGAGATTGTGCAGATTGCCACAGTTATTTCACTGGTTTTCGCTGTTATTAGTGAGGCTTTGCAGATTGTGACTGTTATTTCAGTGGTTTTCGCTGTTATTAGTGAGGTTGTGCAGATTGCCACAGTTATTTCACTGGTTTTCGCTGTTATTAGTGAGGCTTTGCAGATTGTGACTGTTATTTCAGTGGTTTTCGCTGTTATTAGTGAGGTTGTGCAGATTGCCACAGTTATTTCACTGGTTTTCGCTGTTATAAGTGAGGCTTTGCAGATTGTGACTGTTATTTCAGTGGTTTTCGCTGTTATTAGTGAGATTGTGCAGATTGCCACAGTTATTTAAGTGGTTTTCGCTGTTATTAGTGAGGCTTTGCAGATTGTGACTGTTATTTCAGTGGTTTTCGCTGTTATTAGTGAGGTTGTGCAGATTGCCACAGTTATTTCACTGGTTTTCGCTGTTATTAGTGAGGCTTTGCAGATTGTGACTGTTATTTCAGTGGTTTTCGCTGTTATTAGTGAGGTTGTGCAGATTGCCACAGTTATTTCAGTGGTTTTCGCTGTTATTAGTGAGGCTTTGCAGATTGTGACTGTTATTTCAGTGGTTTTCGCTGTTATTAGTGAGGTTGTGCAGATTGCCACAGTTATTTCAGTGGTTTTCGCTGTTATTAGTGAGGCTTTGCAGATTGTGACTGTTATTTCAATGGTTTTCGCTGTTATTAGTGAGGTTGTGCAGATTGCCACAGTTATTTCACTGGTTTTCGCTGTTATAAGTGAGGCTTTGCAGATTGTGACTGTTATTTCAATGGTTTTCGCTGTTATTAGTGAGATTGTGCAGATTGCCACAGTTATTTCAGTGGTTTTCGCTGTTATTAGTGAGGCTTTGCAGATTGTGACTGTTATTTCAGTGGTTTTCGCTGTTATTAGTGAGGTTGTGCAGATTGCCACAGTTATTTCACTGGTTTTCGCTGTTATTAGTGAGGCTTTGCAGATTGTGACTGTTATTTCAGTGGTTTTCGCTGTTATTAGTGAGGTTGTGCAGATTGCCACAGTTATTTCAGTGGTTTTCGCTGTTATTAGTGAGGCTTTGCAGATTGTGACTGTTATTTCAGTGGTTTTCGCTGTTATTAGTGAGGTTGTGCAGATTGCCACAGTTATTTCACTGGTTTCGCTGTTATTAGTGAGGCTTTGCAGATTGTGACTGTTATTTCAGTGGTTTTCGCTGTTATTAGTGAGGTTGTGCAGATTGCCACAGTTATTTCACGTGGTTTTCGCTGTTATTAGTGAGGCTTTGCAGATTGTGACTGTTATTTCAGTGGTTTTCGCTGTTATTAGTGAGGTTGTGCAGATTGCCACAGTTATTTCAGTGGTTTTCGCTGTTATTAGTGAGGCTTTGCAGATTGTGACTGTTATTTCAGTGGTTTTCGCTGTTATTAGTGAGGTTGTGCAGATTGCCACAGTTATTTCACTGGTTTTCGCTGTTATTAGTGAGGCTTTGCAGATTGTGACTGTTATTTCAGTGGTTTTCGCTGTTATTAGTGAGGTTGTGCAGATTGCCACAGTTATTTCACTGGTTTTCGCTGTTATTAGTGAGGCTTTGCAGATTGTGACTGTTATTTCAGTGGTTTTCGCTGTTATTAGTGAGGTTGTGCAGATTGCCACAGTTATTTCACTGGTTTTCGCTGTTATTAGTGAGGCTTTGCAGATTGTGACTGTTATTTCAGTGGTTTTCGCTGTTATTAGTGAGGTTGTGCAGATTGCCACAGTTATTTCACTGGTTTTCGCTGTTATAAGTGAGGCTTTGCAGATTGTGACTGTTATTTCAGTGGTTTTCGCTGTTATTAGTGAGATTGTGCAGATTGCCACAGTTATTTCAGTGGTTTTCGCTGTTATTAGTGAGGCTTTGCAGATTGTGACTGTTATTTCAGTGGTTTTCGCTGTTATTAGTAAGGTTGTGCAGATTGCCACAGTTATTTCACTGGTTTTCGCTGTTATTAGTGAGGCTTTGCAGATTGTGACTGTTATTTCAGTGGTTTTCGCTGTTATTAGTGAGGTTGTGCAGATTGCCACAGTTATTTCAGTGGTTTTCGCTGTTATTAGTGAGGCTTTGCAGATTGTGACTGTTATTTCAGTGGTTTTCGCTGTTATTAGTGAGGTTGTGCAGATTGCCACAGTTATTTCAGTGGTTTTCGCTGTTATTAGTGAGGCTTTGCAGATTGTGACTGTTATTTCAGTGGTTTTCGCTGTTATTAGTGAGGTTGTGAAGATTGCCACAGTTATTTCAGTGGTTTTCGCTGTTATTAGTGAGGCTTTGCAGATTGTGACTGTTATTTCAGTGGTTTTCGCTGTTATTAGTGAGGTTGTGCAGATTGCCACAGTTATTTCACTGGTTTTCGCTGTTATTAGTGAGGCTTTGCAGATTGTGACTGTTATTTCAGTGGTTTTCGCTGTTATTAGTGAGGTTGTGCAGATTGCCACAGTTATTTCAGTGGTTTTCGCTGTTATTAGTGAGGCTTTGCAGATTGTGACTGTTATTTCAGTGGTTTTCGCTGTTATTAGTGAGGTTGTGCAGATTGCCACAGTTATTTCAGTGGTTTTCGCTGTTATTAGTCGAGGCTTTGCAGATTGTGACTGTTATTTCAGTGGTTTTCGCTGTTATTAGTGAGGTTGTGCAGATTGCCACAGTTATTTCACTGGTTTTCGCTGTTACAAGTGAGGCTTTGCAGATTGTGACTGTTATTTCAGTGGTTTTCGCTGTTATTAGTGAGGTTGTGCAGATTGCCACAGTTATTTGACTGGTTTTCGCTGTTATTAGTGAGGCTTTGCAGATTGTGACTGTTATTTCAGTGGTTTTCGCTGTTATTAGTGAGGTTGTGCAGATTGCCACAGTTATTTCACTGGTTTTCGCTGTTATAAGTGAGGCTTTGCAGATTGTGACTGTTATTTCAGTGGTTTTCGCTGTTATTAGTGAGATTGTGCAGATTGCCACAGTTATTTCAGTGGTTTTCGCTGTTATTAGTGAGGCTTTGCAGATTGTGACTGTTATTTCAGTGGTTTTCGCTGTTATTAGTGAGTTGTGCAGATTGCCACAGTTATTTCACTGGTTTTCGCTGTTATAAGTGAGGCTTTGCAGATTGTGACTGTTATTTCAGTGGTTTTCGCTGTTATTAGTGAGGTTGTGCAGATTGCCACAGTTATTTCACTGGTTTTCGCTGTTATAAGTGAGGCTTTGCAGATTGTGACTGTTATTTCAGTGGTTTTCGCTGTTATTAGTGAGGTTGTGCAGATTGCCACAGTTATTTCACTGGTTTTCGCTGTTATTAGTGAGGCTTTGCAGATTGTGACTGTTATTTCAGTGGTTTTCGCTGTTATTAGTGAGGTTGTGCAGATTGCCACAGTTATTTCAGTGGTTTTCGCTGTTATTAGTGAGGCTTTGCAGATTGTGACTGTTATTTCAGTGGTTTTCGCTGTTATTAGTGAGGTTGTGCAGATTGCCACAGTTATTTCAGCTGGTTTTCGCTGTTATTAGTGAGGCTTTGCAGATTGTGACTGTTATTTCAGTGGTTTTCGCTGTTATTAGTGAGGTTGTGCAGATTGCCACAGTTATTTCAGTGGTTTTCGCTGTTATTAGTGAGGCTTTGCAGATTGTGACTGTTATTTCAGTGGTTTTCGCTGTTATTAGTGAGGTTGTGCAGATTGCCACAGTTATTTCACTGGTTTTCGCTGTTATTAGTGAGGCTTTGCAGATTGTGACTGTTATTTCAGTGGTTTTCGCTGTTATTAGTGAGGTTGTGCAGATTGCCACAGTTATTTCAGTGGTTTTCGCTGTTATTAGTGAGGCTTTGCAGATTGTGACTGTTATTTCAGTGGTTTTCGCTGTTATTAGTGAGGTTGTGCAGATTGCCACAGTTATTTCAGTGGTTTTCGCTGTTATTAGTGAGGCTTTGCAGATTGTGACTGTTATTTCAGTGGTTTTCGCTGTTATTAGTGAGGTTGTGCAGATTGCCACAGTTATTTCACTGGTTTTCGCTATTATAGTGAGGCTTTGCAGATTGTGACTGTTATTTCAGTGGTTTTCGCTGTTATTAGTGAGATTGTGCAGATTGCCACAGTTATTTCAGTGGTTTTCGCTGTTATTAGTGACGCTTTGCAGATTGTGACTGTTATTTCAGTGGTTTTCGCTGTTATTAGTGAGGTTGTGCAGATTGCCACAGTTATTTCAGTGGTTTTCGCTGTTATTAGTGAGGCTTTGCAGATTGTGACTGTTATTTCAGTGGTTTTCGCTGTTATTAGTGAGGTTGTGCAATTTGCCACAGTTATTTTAGTGGTTTTCGCTGTTATTAGTGAGGCTTTGCAGATTGTGACTGTTATTTCAGTGGTTTTCGCTGTTATTAGTGAGGTTGTGCAGATTGCCACAGTTATTTCACTTGTTTTCGCTGTTATTAGTGAGGCTTTGCAGATTGTGACTGTTATTTCAGTGGTTTTCGCTGTTATTAGTGAGGTTGTGCAGATTGCCACAGTTATTTCACTGGTTTTCGCTGTTATTAGTGAGGCTTTGCAGATTGTGACTGTTATTTCAGTGGTTTTCGCTGTTATTAGTGAGGTTGTGCAGATTGCCACAGTTATTTCAGTGGTTTTCGCTGTTATTAGTGAGGCTTTGCAGATTGTGACTGTTATTTCAGTGGTTTTCGCTGTTATTAGTGAGGTTGTGCAGATTGCCACAGTTATTTCACTGGTTTTCGCTGTTATTAGTGAGGCTTTGCAGATTGTGACTGTTATTTCAGTGGTTTTCGCTGTTATTAGTGAGGTTGTGCAGATTGCCACAGTTATTTCACTGCTTTTCGCTGTTATAAGTGAGGCTTTGCAGATTGTGACTGTTATTTCAGTGGTTTTCGCTGTTATTAGTGAGGTTGTGCAGATTGCCACAGTTATTTCACTGCTTTTCGCTGTTATAAGTGAGGCTTTGAAGATTGTGACTGTTATTTCAGTGGTTTTCGCTGTTATTAGTGAGGTTGTGCAGATTGCCACAGTTATTTCACTGGTTTTCGCTGTTATTAGTGAGGCTTTGCAGATTGTGACTGTTATTTCAGTGGTTTTCGCTGTTATTAGTGAGGTTGTGCAGATCGCCACAGTTATTTCAGTGGTTTTCGCTGTTATTAGTGAGGCTTTGCAGATTGTGACTGTTATTTCAGTGGTTTTCGCTGTTATTAGTGAGATTGTGCAGATTGCCACAGTTATTTCAGTGGTTTTCGCTGTTATTAGTGAGGCTTTGCAGATTGTGACTGTTATTTCAGTGGTTTTCGCTGTTATTAGTGAGGTTGTGCAGATTGCCACAGTTATTTCAGTGGTTTTCGCTGTTATTAGTGAGGCTTTGCAGATTGTGACTGTTATTTCAGTGGTTTTCGCTGTTATTAGTGAGGTTGTGCAGATTGCCACAGTTATTTCAGTGGTTTTCGCTGTTATTAGTGAGGCTTTGCAGATTGTGACTGTTATTTTAGTGGTTTTCGCTGTTATTAGTGAGGTTGTGCAGATTGCCACAGTTATTTCACTGGTTTTCGCTGTTATTAGTGAGGCTTTGCAGATTGTGACTGTTATTTCAGTGGTTTTCGCTGTTATTGGTGAGGTTGTGCAGATTGCCACAGTTATTTCAGTGGTTTTCGCTGTTATTAGTGAGGCTTTGCAGATTGTGACTGTTATTTCAGTGGTTTTCGCTGTTATTAGTGAGGTTGTGCAGATTGCCACAGTTATTTCACTGGTTTTCGCTGTTATAAGTGAGGCTTTGCAGATTGTGACTGTTATTTCAGTGGTTTTCGCTGTTATTAGTGAGATTGTGCAGATTGCCACAGTTATTTCAGTGGTTTTCGCTGTTATTAGTGAGGCTTTGCAGATTGTGACTGTTATTTCAGTGGTTTTCGCTGTTATTAGTGAGGTTGTGCAGATTGCCACAGTTATTTCAGTGGTTTTCGCTGTTATTAGTGAGGCTTTGCAGATTGTGACTGTTATTTCAGTGGTTTTCGCTGTTATTAGTGAGGTTGTGCAGATTGCCACAGTTATTTCACTGGTTTTCGCTGTTATAAGTGAGGCTTTGCAGATTGTGACTGTTATTTCAGTGGTTTTCGCTGTTATTAGTGAGATTGTGCAGATTGCCACAGTTATTTCAGTGGTTTTCGCTGTTATTAGTGAGGCTTTGCAGATTGTGACTGTTATTTCAGTGGTTTTCGCTGTTATTAGTGAGGTTGTGCAGATTGCCACAGTTATTTCAGCTGGTTTTCGCTGTTATTAGTGAGGCTTTGCAGATTGTGGACTGTTATTTCAGTGGTTTTCGCTGTTATTAGTGAGGTTGTGCAGATTGCCACAGTTATTTCACTGGTTTTCGCTGTTATAAGTGAGGCTTTGCAGATTGTGACTGTTATTTCAGTGGTTTTCGCTGTTATTAGTGAGGTTGTGCAGATTGCCACAGTTATTTCACTGGTTTTCGCTGTTATAAGTGAGGCTTTGAAGATTGTGACTGTTATTTCAGTGGTTTTCGCTGTTATTAGTGAGGTTGTGCAGATTGCCACAGTTATTTCACTGGTTTTCGCTGTTATTAGTGAGGCTTTGCAGATTGTGACTGTTATTTCAGTGGTTTTCGCTGTTATTAGTGAGGTTGTGCAGATTGCCACAGTTATTTCAGTGGTTTTCGCTGTTATTAGTGAGGCTTTGCAGATTGTAACTGTTATTTCAGTGGTTTTCGCTGTTATTAGTGAGATTGTGCAGATTGCCACAGTTATTTCAGTGGTTTTCGCTGTTATTAGTGAGGCTTTGCAGATTGTGACTGTTATTTCAGTGGTTTTCGCTGTTATTAGTGAGGTTGTGCAGATTGCCACAGTTATTTCAGTGGTTTTCGCTGTTATTAGTGAGGCTTTGCAGATTGTGACTGTTATTTCAGTGGTTTTCGCTGTTATTAGTGAGGTTGTGCAGATTGCCACAGTTATTTCACTGGTTTTCGCTGTTATTAGTGAGGCTTTGCAGATTGTGACTGTTATTTCAGTGGTTTTCGCTGTTATTGGTGAGGTTGTGCAGATTGCCACAGTTATTTCAGTGGTTTTCGCTGTTATTAGTGAGGCTTTGCAGATTGTGACTGTTATTTCAGTGGTTTTCGCTGTTATTAGTGAGGTTGTGCAGATTGCCACAGTTATTTCACTGGTTTTCGCTGTTATAAGTGAGGCTTTGCAGATTGTGACTGTTATTTCAGTGGTTTTCGCTGTTATTAGTGAGATTGTGCAGATTGCCACAGTTATTTCAGTGGTTTTCGCTGTTATTAGTGAGGCTTTGCAGATTGTGACTGTTATTTCAGTGGTTTTCGCTGTTATTAGTGAGGTTGTGCAGATTGCCACAGTTATTTCAGTGGTTTTCGCTGTTATTAGTGAGGCTTTGCAGATTGTGACTGTTATTTCAGTGGTTTTCGCTGTTATTAGTGAGGTTGTGCAGATTGCCACAGTTATTTCACTGGTTTTCGCTGTTATAAGTGAGGCTTTGCAGATTGTGACTGTTATTTCAGTGGTTTTCGCTGTTATTAGTGAGATTGTGCAGATTGCCACAGTTATTTCAGTGGTTTTCGCTGTTATTAGTGAGGCTTTGCAGATTGTGACTGTTATTTCAGTGGTTTTCGCTGTTATTAGTGAGGTTGTGCAGATTGCCACAGTTATTTCAGTGGTTTTCGCTGTTATTAGTGAGGCTTTGCAGATTGTGACTGTTATTTCAGTGGTTTTCGCTGTTATTAGTGAGGTTGTGCAGATTGCCACAGTTATTTCACTGGTTTTCGCTCGCTTATAAGTGAGCCTTTACAGATTGTGACTGTTATTTCAGTGGTTTTCGCTGTTATTAGTGAGGTTGTGCAGATTGCCACAGTTATTTCACTGGTTTTCGCTGTTATAAGTGAGGCTTTGAAGATTGTGACTGTTATTTCAGTGGTTTTCGCTGTTATTAGTGAGGTTGTGCAGATTGCCACAGTTATTTCACTGGTTTTCGCTGTTATTAGTGAGGCTTTGCAGATTGTGACTGTTATTTCAGTGGTTTTCGCTGTTATTAGTGAGGTTGTGCAGATTGCCACAGTTATTTCAGTGGTTTTCGCTGTTATTAGTGAGGCTTTGCAGATTGTGACTGTTATTTCAGTGGTTTTCGCTGTTATTAGTGAGGTTGTGCAGATTGCCACAGTTATTTCAGTGGTTTTCGCTGTTATTAGTGAGGCTTTGCAGATTGTGACTGTTATTTTCAGTGGTTTTCGCTGTTATTAGTGAGATTGTGCAGATTGCCACAGTTATTTCAGTGGTTTTCGCTGTTATTAGTGAGGCTTTGCAGATTGTGACTGTTATTTCAGTGGTTTTCGCTGTTATTAGTGAGGTTGCGCAGATTGCCACAGTTATTTCAGTGGTTTTCGCTGTTATTAGTGAGGCTTTGCAGATTGTGACTGTTATTTCAGTGGTTTTCGCTGTTATTAGTGAGGTTGTGCAGATTGCCACAGTTATTTAACTGGTTTTCGCTGTTATAAGTGAGGCTTTGCAGATTGTGACTGTTATTCCAGTGGTTTTCGCTGTTATTAGTGAGATTGTGCAGATTGCCACAGTTATTTCAGTGGTTTTCGCTGTTATTAGTGAGGCTTTGCAGATTGTGACTGTTATTTCAGTGGTTTTCGCTGTTATTAGTGAGGTTGTGCAGATTGCCACAGTTATTTCAGTGGTTTTCGCTGTTATTAGTGAGGCTTTGCAGATTGTGACTGTTATTTCAGTGGTTCTCGCTGTTATTAGTGAGGTTGTGCAGATTGCCACAGTTATTTCACTGGTTTTCGGCTGTTATTAGTGAGGCTTTGCAGATTGTGACTGTTATTTCAGTGGTTTTCGCTGTTATTGGTGAGGTTGTGCAGATTGCCACAGTTATTTCAGTGGTTTTCGCTGTTATTAGTGAGGCTTTGCAGATTGTGACTGTTATTTCAGTGGTTTTCGCTGTTATTAGTGAGGTTGTGCAGATTACCACAGTTATTTCACTGGTTTTCGCTGTTATAAGTGAGGCTTTGCAGATTGTGACTGTTATTTCAGTGGTTTTCGCTGTTATTAGTGAGATTGTGCAGATTGCCACAGTTATTTCAGTGGTTTTCGCTGTTATTAGTGAGGCTTTGCAGATTGTGACTGTTATTTCAGTGGTTTTCGCTGTTATTAGTGAGGTTGTGCAGATTGCCACAGTTATTTCAGTGGTTTTCGCTGTTATTAGTGAGGCTTTGCAGATTGTGACTGTTATTTCAGTGGTTTTCGCTGTTATAAGTGTGGTTGTGCAGATTGCCACAGTTATTTCAGTGGTTTTCGCTGTTATAAGTGAGGCTTTGCAGATTGTGACTGTTATTTCAGTGGTTTTCGCTGTTATTAGTGAGATTGTGCAGATTGCCACAGTTATTTCAGTGGTTTTCGCTGTTATTAGTGAGGCTTTGCAGATTGTGACTGTTATTTCAGTGGTTTTCGCTGTTATTAGTGAGGTTGTGCAGATTGCCACAGTTATTTCAGTGGTTTTCGCTGTTATTAGTGAGGCTTTGCAGATTGTGACTGTTATTTCAGTGGTTTTCGCTGTTATTAGTGAGGTTGTGCAGATTGCCACAGTTATTTCACTGGTTTTCGCTGTTATAAGTGAGGCTTTGCAGATTGTGACTGTTATTTCAGTGGTTTTCGCTGTTATTAGTGAGGTTGTGCAGATTGCCACAGTTATTTCACTGGTTTTCGCTGTTATAAGTGAGGCTTTGAAGATTGTGACTGTTATTTCAGTGGTTTTCGCTGTTATTAGTGAGGTTGTGCAGATTGCCACAGTTATTTCAGTGGTTTTCGCTGTTATTAGTGAGGCTTTGCAGATTGTGACTGTTATTTCAGTGGTTTTCGCTGTTATTAGTGAGATTGTGCAGATTGCCACAGTTATTTCAGTGGTTTTCGCTGTTATTAGTGAGGCTTTGCAGATTGTGGCTGTTATTTCAGTGGTTTTCGCTGTTATTAGTGAGGTTGTGCAGATTGCCACAGTTATTTCAGTGGTTTTCGCTGTTATTAGTGAGGCTTTGCAGATTGTGACTGTTATTTCAGTGGTTTTCGCTGTTATAGTGAGGTTGTGCAGATTGCCACAGTTATTTCAGTGGTTTTCGCTGTTATTAGTGAGGCTTTGCAGATTGTGACTGTTATTTCAATGGTTTTCGCTGTTATTAGTGAGGTTGTGCAGATTGCCACAGTTATTTCACTGGTTTTCGCTGTTATTAGTGAGGCTTTGCAGATTGTGACTGTTATTTCAGTGGTTTTCGCTGTTATTAGTGAGGTTGTGCAGATTGCCACAGTTATTTCAGTGGTTTTCGCTGTTATTAGTGAGGCTTTGCAGATTGTGACTGTTATTTCAGTGGTTTTCGCTGTTATTAGTGAGGTTGTGCAGATTGCCACAGTTATTTCAGTGGTTTTCGCTGTTATTAGTGAGGCTTTGCAGATTGTGACTGTTATTTCAGTGGTTTTCGCTGTTATTAGTGAGGTTGTGCAGATTGCCACAGTTATTTCACTGGTTTTCGCTGTTATTAGTGAGGCTTTGCAGATTGTGACTGTTATTTCAGTGGTTTTCGCTGTTATTAGTGAGATTGTGCAGATTGCCACAGTTATTTCACTGGTTTTCGCTGTTATTAGTGAGGCTTTGCAGATTGTGACTGTTATTTCAGTGGTTTTCGCTGTTATTAGGGAGGTTGTGCAGATTGCCACAGTTATTTCCCTGGTTTTCGCTGTTATTAGTGAGGCTTTGCAGATTGTGACTGTTATTTCAGTGGTTTTCGCTGTTATTAGTGAGGTTGTGCAGATTGCCACAGTTATTTCACTGGTTTTCGCTGTTATAAGTGAGGCTTTGCAGATTGTGACTGTTATTTCAGTGGTTTTCGCTGTTATTAGTGAGATTGTGCAGATTGCCACAGTTATTTCAGTGGTTTTCGCTGTTATTAGTGAGGCTTTGCAGATTGTGACTGTTATTTCAGTGGTTTTCGCTGTTATTAGTGAGATTGTGCAGATTGCCACAGTTATTTCAGTGGTTTTCGCTGTTATTAGTGAGGCTTTGCAGATTGTGACTGTTATTTCAGTGGTTTTCGCTGTTATTAGTGAGGTTGTGCAGATTGCCACAGTTATTTCAGTGGTTTTCGCTGTTATTAGTGAGGCTTTGCAGATTGTGACTGTTATTTCAGTGGTTTTCGCTGTTATTAGTGAGGTTGTGCAGATTGCCACAGTTATTTCAGTGGTTTTCGCTGTTATTAGTGAGGCTTTGCAGATTGTGACTGTTATTTCAATGGTTTTCGCTGTTATTAGTGAGGTTGTGCAGATTGCCACAGTTATTTCACTGGTTTTCGCTGTTATTAGTGAGGCTTTGCAGATTGTGACTGTTATTTCAGTGGTTTTCGCTGTTATTAGTGAGGTTGTGCAGATTGCCACAGTTATTTCAGTGGTTTTCGCTGTTATTAGTGAGGCTTTGCAGATTGTGACTGTTATTTCAGTGGTTTTCGCTGTTATTAGTGAGGTTGTGCAGATTGCCACAGTTATTTCAGTGGTTTTCGCTGTTATTAGTGAGGCTTTGCAGATTGTGACTGTTATTTCAGTGGTTTTCGCTGTTATTAGTGAGGTTGTGCAGATTGCCACAGTTATTTCACTGGTTTTCGCTGTTATTAGTGAGGCTTTGCAGATTGTGACTGTTATTTCAGTGGTTTTCGCTGTTATTAGTGAGATTGTGCAGATTGCCACAGTTATTTCACTGGTTTTCGCTGTTATTAGTGAGGCTTTGCAGATTGTGACTGTTATTTCAGTGGTTTTCGCTGTTATTAGTGAGGTTGTGCAGATTGCCACAGTTATTTCACTGGTTTTCGCTGTTATTAGTGAGGCTTTGCAGATTGTGACTGTTATTTCAGTGGTTTTCGCTGTTATTAGTGAGGTTGTGCAGATTGCCACAGTTATTTCACTGGTTTTCGCTGTTATAAGTGAGGCTTTGCAGATTGTGACTGTTATTTCAGTGGTTTTCGCTGTTATTAGTGAGATTGTGCAGATTGCCACAGTTATTTCAGTGGTTTTCGCTGTTATTAGTGAGGCTTTGCAGATTGTGACTGTTATTCAGTGGTTTTCGCTGTTATTAGTAAGGTTGTGCAGATTGCCACAGTTATTTCACTGGTTTTCGCTGTTATTAGTGAGGCTTTGCAGATTGTGACTGTTATTTCAGTGGTTTTCGCTGTTATTAGTGAGGTTGTGCAGATTGCCACAGTTATTTCCGTGTTTTCGCTGTTATTAGTGAGGCTTTGCAGATTGTGACTGTTATTTCAGTGGTTTTCGCTGTTATTAGTGAGGTTGTGCAGATTGCCACAGTTATTTCAGTGGTTTTCGCTGTTATTAGTGAGGCTTTGCAGATTGTGACTGTTATTTCAGTGGTTTTCGCTGTTATTAGTGAGGTTGTGAAGATTGCCACAGTTATTTCAGTGGTTTTCGCTGTTATTAGTGAGGCTTTGCAGATTGTGACTGTTATTTCAGTGGTTTTCGCTGTTATTAGTGAGGTTGTGCAGATTGCCACAGTTATTTCACTGGTTTTCGCTGTTATTAGTGAGGCTTTGCAGATTGTGACTGTTATTTCAGTGGTTTTCGCTGTTATTAGTGAGGTTGTGCAGATTGCCACAGTTATTTCAGTGGTTTTCGCTGTTATTAGTGAGGCTTTGCAGATTGTGACTGTTATTTCAGTGGTTTTCGCTGTTATTAGTGAGGTTGTGCAGATTGCCACAGTTATTTCAGTGGTTTTCGCTGTTATTAGTGAGGCTTTGCAGATTGTGACTGTTATTTCAGTGGTTTTCGCTGTTATTAGTGAGGTTGTGCAGATTGCCACAGTTATTTCACTGGTTTTCGCTGTTACAAGTGAGGCTTTGCAGATTGTGACTGTTATTTCAGTGGTTTTCGCTGTTATTAGTGAGGTTGTGCAGATTGCCACAGTTATTTGACTGGTTTTCGCTGTTATTAGTGAGGCTTTGCAGATTGTGACTGTTATTTCAGTGGTTTTCGCTGTTATTAGTGAGGTTGTGCAGATTGCCACAGTTATTTCACTGGTTTTCGCTGTTATAAGTGAGGCTTTGCAGATTGTGACTGTTATTTCAGTGGTTTTCGCTGTTATTAGTGAGATTGTGCAGATTGCCACAGTTATTTCAGTGGTTTTCGCTGTTATTAGTGAGGCTTTGCAGATTGTGACTGTTATTTCAGTGGTTTTCGCTGTTATTAGTGAGGTTGTGCAGATTGCCACAGTTATTTCACTGGTTTTCGCTGTTATAAGTGAGGCTTTGCAGATTGTGACTGTTATTTCAGTGGTTTTCGCTGTTATTAGTGAGGTTGTGCAGATTGCCACAGTTATTTCACTGGTTTTCGCTGTTATAAGTGAGGCTTTGCAGATTGTGACTGTTATTTCAGTGGTTTTCGCTGTTATTAGTGAGGTTGTGCAGATTGCCACAGTTATTTCACTGGTTTTCGCTGTTATTAGTGAGGCTTTGCAGATTGTGACTGTTATTTCAGTGGTTTTCGCTGTTATTAGTGAGGTTGTGCAGATTGCCACAGTTATTTCAGTGGTTTTCGCTGTTATTAGTGAGGCTTTGCAGATTGTGACTGTTATTTCAGTGGTTTTCGCTGTTATTAGTGAGGTTGTGCAGATTGCCACAGTTATTTCAGTGGTTTTCGCTGTTATTAGTGAGGCTTTGCAGATTGTGACTGTTATTTCAGTGGTTTTCGCTGTTATTAGTGAGGTTGTGCAGATTGCCACAGTTATTTCAGTGGTTTTCGCTGTTATTAGTGAGGCTTTGCAGATTGTGACTGTTATTTCAGTGGTTTTCGCTGTTATTAGTGAGGTTGTGCAGATTGCCACAGTTATTTCACTGGTTTTCGCTGTTATTAGTGAGGCTTTGCAGATTGTGACTGTTATTTCAGTGGTTTTCGCTGTTATTAGTGAGGTTGTGCAGATTGCCACAGTTATTTCAGTGGTTTTCGCTGTTATTAGTGAGGCTTTGCAGATTGTGACTGTTATTTCAGTGGTTTTCGCTGTTATTAGTGAGGTTGTGCAGATTGCCACAGTTATTTCAGTGGTTTTCGCTGTTATTAGTGAGGCTTTGCAGATTGTGACTGTTATTTCAGTGGTTTTCGCTGTTATTAGTGAGGTTGTGCAGATTGCCACAGTTATTTCACTGGTTTTCGCTATTATAAGTGAGGCTTTGCAGATTGTGACTGTTATTTCAGTGGTTTTCGCTGTTATTAGTGAGATTGTGCAGATTGCCACAGTTATTTCAGTGGTTTTCGCTGTTATTAGTGACGCTTTGCAGATTGTGACTGTTATTTCAGTGGTTTTCGCTGTTATTAGTGAGGTTGTGCAGATTGCCACAGTTATTTCAGTGGTTTTCGCTGTTATTAGTGAGGCTTTGCAGATTGTGACTGTTATTTCAGTGGTTTTCGCTGTTATTAGTGAGGTTGTG
Source organism: Chrysops caecutiens (assembly GCA_963971475.1). Taxonomy (NCBI): domain Eukaryota; kingdom Metazoa; phylum Arthropoda; class Insecta; order Diptera; family Tabanidae; genus Chrysops; species Chrysops caecutiens. The sequence continues at coordinate 41,738 of CAXASF010000503.1, read as the reverse complement.
CAATTTGCCACAGTTATTTTAGTGGTTTTCGCTGTTATTAGTGAGGCTTTGCAGATTGTGACTGTTATTTCAGTGGTTTTCGCTGTTATTAGTGAGGTTGTGCAGATTGCCACAGTTATTTCACTTGTTTTCGCTGTTATTAGTGAGGCTTTGCAGATTGTGACTGTTATTTCAGTGGTTTTCGCTGTTATTAGTGAGGTAGTGCAGATTGCCACAGTTATTTCACTGGTTTTCGCTGTTATTAGTGAGGCTTTGCAGATTGTGACTGTTATTTCAGTGGTTTTCGCTGTTATTAGTGAGGTTGTGCAGATTGCCACAGTTATTTCAGTGGTTTTCGCTGTTATTAGTGAGGCTTTGCAGATTGTGACTGTTATTTCAGTGGTTTTCGCTGTTATTAGTGAGGTTGTGCAGATTGCCACAGTTATTTCACTGGTTTTCGCTGTTATTAGTGAGGCTTTGCAGATTGTGACTGTTATTTCAGTGGTTTTCGCTGTTATTAGTGAGGTTGTGCAGATTGCCACAGTTATTTCACTGGTTTTCGCTGTTATAAGTGAGGCTTTGCAGATTGTGACTGTTATTTCAGTGGTTTTCGCTGTTATTAGTGAGGTTGTGCAGATTGCCACAGTTATTTCACTGGTTTTCGCTGTTATAAGTGAGGCTTTGAAGATTGTGACTGTTATTTCAGTGGTTTTCGCTGTTATTAGTGAGGTTGTGCAGATTGCCACAGTTATTTCACTGGTTTTCGCTGTTATTAGTGAGGCTTTGCAGATTGTGACTGTTATTTCAGTGGTTTTCGCTGTTATTAGTGAGGTTGTGCAGATCGCCACAGTTATTTCAGTGGTTTTCGCTGTTATTAGTGAGGCTTTGCAGATTGTGACTGTTATTTCAGTGGTTTTCGCTGTTATTAGTGAGATTGTGCAGATTGCCACAGTTATTTCAGTGGTTTTCGCTGTTATTAGTGAGGCTTTGCAGATTGTGACTGTTATTTCAGTGGTTTTCGCTGTTATTAGTGAGGTTGTGCAGATTGCCACAGTTATTTCAGTGGTTTTCGCTGTTATTAGTGAGGCTTTGCAGATTGTGACTGTTATTTCAGTGGTTTTCGCTGTTATTAGTGAGGTTGTGCAGATTGCCACAGTTATTTCAGTGGTTTTCGCTGTTATTAGTGAGGCTTTGCAGATTGTGACTGTTATTTTAGTGGTTTTCGCTGTTATTAGTGATGTTGTGCAGATTGCCACAGTTATTTCACTGGTTTTCGCTGTTATTAGTGAGGCTTTGCAGATTGTGACTGTTATTTCAGTGGTTTTCGCTGTTATTGGTGAGGTTGTGCAGATTGCCACAGTTATTTCAGTGGTTTTCGCTGTTATTAGTGAGGCTTTGCAGATTGTGACTGTTATTTCAGTGGTTTTCGCTGTTATTAGTGAGGTTGTGCAGATTGCCACAGTTATTTCACTGGTTTTCGCTGTTATAAGTGAGGCTTTGCAGATTGTGACTGTTATTTCAGTGGTTTTCGCTGTTATTAGTGAGATTGTGCAGATTGCCACAGTTATTTCAGTGGTTTTCGCTGTTATTAGTGAGGCTTTGCAGATTGTGACTGTTATTTCAGTGGTTTTCGCTGTTATTAGTGAGGTTGTGCAGATTGCCACAGTTATTTCAGTGGTTTTCGCTGTTATTAGTGAGGCTTTGCAGATTGTGACTGTTATTTCAGTGGTTTTCGCTGTTATTAGTGAGGTTGTGCAGATTGCCACAGTTATTTCACTGGTTTTCGCTGTTATAAGTGAGGCTTTGCAGATTGTGACTGTTATTTCAGTGGTTTTCGCTGTTATTAGTGAGATTGTGCAGATTGCCACAGTTATTTCAGTGGTTTTCGCTGTTATTAGTGAGGCTTTGCAGATTGTGACTGTTATTTCAGTGGTTTTCGCTGTTATTAGTGAGGTTGTGCAGATTGCCACAGTTATTTCAGTGGTTTTCGCTGTTATTAGTGAGGCTTTGCAGATTGTGACTGTTATTTCAGTGGTTTTCGCTGTTATTAGTGAGGTTGTGCAGATTGCCACAGTTATTTCACTGGTTTTCGCTGTTATAAGTGAGGCTTTGCAGATTGTGACTGTTATTTCAGTGGTTTTCGCTGTTATTAGTGAGGTTGTGCAGATTGCCACAGTTATTTCACTGGTTTTCGCTGTTATAAGTGAGGCTTTGAAGATTGTGACTGTTATTTCAGTGGTTTTGGCTGTTATTAGTGAGGTTGTGCAGATTGCCACAGTTATTTCACTGGTTTTCGCTGTTATTAGTGAGGCTTTGCAGATTGTGACTGTTATTTCAGTGGTTTTCGCTGTTATTAGTGAGGTTGTGCAGATTGCCACAGTTATTTCAGTGGTTTTCGCTGTTATTAGTGAGGCTTTGCAGATTGTAACTGTTATTTCAGTGGTTTTCGCTGTTATTAGTGAGATTGTGCAGATTGCCACAGTTATTTCAGTGGTTTTCGCTGTTATTAGTGAGGCTTTGCAGATTGTGACTGTTATTTCAGTGGTTTTCGCTGTTATTAGTGAGGTTTTGCAGATTGCCACAGTTATTTCAGTGGTTTTCGCTGTTATTAGTGAGGCTTTGCAGATTGTGACTGTTATTTCAGTGGTTTTCGCTGTTATTAGTGAGGTTGTGCAGATTGCCACAGTTATTTCACTGGTTTTCGCTGTTATTAGTGAGGCTTTGCAGATTGTGACTGTTATTTCAGTGGTTTTCGCTGTTATTGGTGAGGTTGTGCAGATTGCCACAGTTATTTCAGTGGTTTTCGCTGTTATTAGTGAGGCTTTGCAGATTGTGACTGTTATTTCAGTGGTTTTCGCTGTTATTAGTGAGGTTGTGCAGATTGCCACAGTTATTTCAGTGGTTTTCGCTGTTATTAGTGAGGCTTTGCAGATTGTGACTGTTATTTCAGTGGTTTTCGCTGTTATTAGTGAGGTTGTGCAGATTGCCACAGTTATTTCACTGGTTTTCGCTGTTATAAGTGAGGCTTTGCAGATTGTGACTGTTATTTCAGTGGTTTTCGCTGTTATTAGTGAGGTTGTGCAGATTGCCACAGTTATTTCACTGGTTTTCCCTGTTATAAGTGAGGCTTTGAAGATTGTGACTGTTATTTCAGTGGTTTTCGCTGTTATTAGTGAGGTTGTGCAGATTGCCACAGTTATTTCACTGGTTTTCGCTGTTATTAGTGAGGCTTTGCAGATTGTGACTGTTATTTCAGTGGTTTTCGCTGTTATTAGTGAGGCTGTGCAGATTGCCACAGTTATTTCAGTGGTTTTCGCTGTTATTAGTGAGGCTTTGCAGATTGTGACTGTTATTTCAGTGGTTTTCGCTGTTATTAGTGAGGTTGTGCAGATTGCCACAGTTATTTCAGTGGTTTTCGCTGTTATTAGTGAGGCTTTGCAGATTGTGACTGTTATTTCAGTGGTTTTCGCTGTTATTAGTGAGATTGTGCAGATTGCCACAGTTATTTCAGTGGTTTTCGCTGTTATTAGTGAGGCTTTGCAGATTGTGACTGTTATTTCAGTGGTTTTCGCTGTTATTAGTGAGGTTGTGCAGATTGCCACAGTTATTTCAGTGGTTTTCGCTGTTATTAGTGAGGCTTTGCAGATTGTGACTGTTATTTCAGTGGTTTTCGCTGTTATTAGTGAGGTTGTGCAGATTGCCACAGTTATTTCACTGGTTTTCGCTGTTATTAGTGAGGCTTTGCAGATTGTGACTGTTATTTCAGTGGTTTTCGCTGTTATTGGTGAGGTTGTGCAGATTGCCACAGTTATTTCAGTGGTTTTCGCTGTTATTAGTGAGGCTTTGCAGATTGTGACTGTTATTTCAGTGGTTTTCGCTGTTATTAGTGAGGTTGTGCAGATTGCCACAGTTATTTCACTGGTTTTCGCTGTTATAAGTGAGGCTTTGCAGATTGTGACTGTTATTTCAGTGGTTTTCGCTGTTATTAGTGAGATTGTGCAGATTGCCACAGTTATTTCAGTGGTTTTCGCTGTTATTAGTGAGGCTTTGCAGATTGTGACTGTTATTTCAGTGGTTTTCGCTGTTATTAGTGAGGTTGTGCAGATTGCCACAGTTATTTCAGTGGTTTTCGCTGTTATTAGTGAGGCTTTGCAGATTGTGACTGTTATTTCAGTGGTTTTCGCTGTTATTAGTGAGGTTGTGCAGATTGCCACAGTTATTTCACTGGTTTTCGCTGTTATAAGTGAGGCTTTGCAGATTGTGACTGTTATTTTAGTGGTTTTCGCTGTTATTAGTGAGATTGTACAGATTGCCACAGTTATTTCAGTGGTTTTCGCTGTTATTAGTGAGGCTTTGCAGATTGTGACTGTTATTTCAGTGGTTTTCGCTGTTATTAGTGAGGTTGTGCAGATTGCCACAGTTATTTCAGTGGTTTTCGCTGTTATTAGTGAGGCTTTGCAGATTGTGACTGTTATTTCAGTGGTTTTCGCTGTTATTAGTGAGGTTGTGCAGATTGCCACAGTTATTTCACTGGTTTTCGCTGTTATAAGTGAGGCTTTGCAGATTGTGACTGTTATTTCAGTGGTTTTCGCTGTTATTAGTGAGGTTGTGCAGATTGCCACAGTTATTTCACTGGTTTTCGCTGTTATAAGTGAGGCTTTGAAGATTGTGACTGTTATTTCAGTGGTTTTCGCTGTTATTAGTGAGGTTGTGCAGATTGCCACAGTTATTTCACTGGTTTTCGCTGTTATTAGTGAGGCTTTGCAGATTGTGACTGTTATTTCAGTGGTTTTCGCTGTTATTAGTGAGGTTGTGCAGATTGCCACAGTTATTTCAGTGGTTTTCGCTGTTATTAGTGAGGCTTTGCAGATTGTGACTGTTATTTCAGTGGTTTTCGCTGTTATTAGTGAGGTTGTGCAGATTGCCACAGTTATTTCAGTGGTTTTCGCTGTTATTAGTGAGGCTTTGCAGATTGTGACTGTTATTTCAGTGGTTTTCGCTGTTATTAGTGAGATTGTGCAGATTGCCACAGTTATTTCAGTGGTTTTCGCTGTTATTAGTGAGGCTTTGCAGACTGTGACTGTTATTTCAGTGGTTTTCGCTGTTATTAGTGAGGTTGTGCAGATTGCCACAGTTATTTCAGTGGTTTTCGCTGTTATTAGTGAGGCTTTGCAGATTCTGACTGTTATTTCAGTGGTTTTCGCTGTTATTAGTGAGGTTGTGCAGATTGCCACAGTTATTTCACTGGTTTTCGCTGTTATAAGTGAGGCTTTGCAGATTGTGACTGTTATTTCAGTGGTTTTCGCTGTTATTAGTGAGATTGTGCAGATTGCCACAGTTATTTCAGTGGTTTTCGCTGTTATTAGTGAGGCTTTGCAGATTGTGACTGTTATTTCAGTGGTTTTCGCTGTTATTAGTGAGGTTGTGCAGATTGCCACAGTTATTTCAGTGGTTTTCGCTGTTATTAGTGAGGCTTTGCAGATTGTGACTGTTATTTCAGTGGTTTTCGCTGTTATTAGTGAGGTTGTGCAGATTGCCACAGTTATTTCAGTGGTTTTCGCTGTTATTAGTGAGGTTGTGCAGATTGCCACAGTTATTTCAGTGGTTTTCGCTGTTATTAGTGAGGTTGTGCAGATTGCCACAGTTATTTCAGTGGTTTTCGCTGTTATTAGTGAGGCTTTGCAGATTGTGACTGTTATTTCAGTGGTTTTCGCTGTTATTAGTGAGGTTGTGCAGATTGCCACTGTTATTTCACTGGTTTTCGCTGTTATTAGTGAGGCTTTGCAGACTGTGACTGTTATTTCAGTGGTTTTCGCTGTTATTAGTGAGGTTGTGCAGATTGCCACAGTTATTTCAGTGGTTTTCGCTGTTATTAGTGAGGCTTTGCAGATTCTGACTGTTATTTCAGTGGTTTTCGCTGTTATTAGTGAGGTTGTGCAGATTGCCACAGTTATTTCACTGGTTTTCGCTGTTATAAGTGAGGCTTTGCAGATTGTGACTGTTATTTCAGTGGTTTTCGCTGTTATTAGTGAGATTGTGCAGATTGCCACAGTTATTTCAGTGGTTTTCGCTGTTATTAGTGAGGCTTTGCAGATTGTGACTGTTATTTCAGTGGTTTTCGCTGTTATTAGTGAGGTTGTGCAGATTGCCACAGTTATTTCAGTGGTTTTCGCTGTTATTAGTGAGGCTTTGCAGATTGTGACTGTTATTTCAGTGGTTTTCGCTGTTATTAGTGAGGTTGTGCAGATTGCCACAGTTATTTCAGTGGTTTTCGCTGTTATTAGTGAGGTTGTGCAGATTGCCACAGTTATTTCAGTGGTTTTCGCTGTTATTAGTGAGGTTGTGCAGATTGCCACAGTTATTTCAGTGGTTTTCGCTGTTATTAGTGAGGCTTTGCAGATTGTGACTGTTATTTCAGTGGTTTTCGCTGTTATTAGTGAGGTTGTGCAGATTGCCACAGTTATTTCAGTGGTTTTCGCTGTTATTAGTGAGGCTTTGCAGATTGTGACTGTTATTTCAATGGTTTTCGCTGTTATTAGTGAGGTTGTGCAGATTGCCACAGTTATTTCACTGGTTTTCGCTGTTATAAGTGAGGCTTTGCAGATTGTGACTGTTATTTCAGTGGTTTTCGCTGTTATTAGTGAGATTGTGCAGATTGCCACAGTTATTTCAGTGGTTTTCGCTGTTATTAGTGAGGCTTTGCAGATTGTGACTGTTATTTCAGTGGTTTTCGCTGTTATTAGTGAGGTTGTGCAGATTGCCACAGTTATTTCAGTGGTTTTCGCTGTTATTAGTGAGGCTTTGCAGATTGTGACTGTTATTTCAGTGGTTTTCGCTGTTATTAGTGAGGTTGTGCAGATTGCCACAGTTATTTCACTGGTTTTCGCTGTTATAAGTGAGGCTTTGCAGATTGTGACTGTTATTTCAGTGGTTTTCGCTGTTATTAGTGAGGTTGTGCAGATTGCCACAGTTATTTCACTGGTTTTCGCTGTTATAAGTGAGGCTTTGAAGATTGTGACTGTTATTTCAGTGGTTTCCGCTGTTATTAGTGAGGTTGTGCAGATTGCCACAGTTATTTCACTGGTTTTCGCTGTTATTAGTGAGGCTTTGCAGATTGTGATTGTTATTTCAGTGGTTTTCGCTGTTATTAGTGAGGTTGTGCAGATTGCCACAGTTATTTCAGTGGTTTTCGCTGTTATAAGTGAGGCTTTGCAGATTGTGACTGTTATTTCAGTGGTTTTCGCTGTTATTAGTGAGGTTGTGCAGATTGCCACAGTTATTTCAGTGGTTTTCGCTGTTATTAGTGAGGCTTTGCAGATTGTGACTGTTATTTCAGTGGTTTTCGCTGTTATTAGTGAGATTGTGCAGATTGCCACAGTTATTTCAGTGGTTTTCGCTGTTATTAGTGAGGCTTTGCAGATTGTGACTGTTATTTCAGTGGTTTTCGCTGTTATTAGTGAGGTTGTGCAGATTGCCACAGTTATTTCAGTGGTTTTCGCTGTTATTAGTGAGGCTTTGCAGATTGTGACTGTTATTTCAGTGGTTTTCGCTGTTATTAGTGAGGTTGTGCAGATTGCCACAGTTATTTCACTGGTTTTCGCTGTTATAAGTGAGGCTTTGCAGATTGTGACTGTTATTTCAGTGGTTTTCGCTGTTATTAGTGAGATTGTGCAGATTGCCACAGTTATTTCAGTGGTTTTCGCTGTTATTAGTGAGGCTTTGCAGATTGTGACTGTTATTTCAGTGGTTTTCGCTGTTATTAGTGAGGTTGTGCAGATTGCCACAGTTATTTCAGTGGTTTTCGCTGTTATTAGTGAGGCTTTGCAGATTGTGACTGTTATTTCAGTGGTTTTCGCTGTTATTAGTGAGGTTGTGCAGATTGCCACAGTTATTTCAGTGGTTTTCGCTGTTATTAGTGAGGCTTTGCAGATTGTGACTGTTATTTCAGTGGTTTTCGCTGTTATTAGTGAGGTTGTGCAGATTGCCACAGTTATTTCAGTGGTTTTCGCTGTTATTAGTGAGGTTGTGCAGATTGCCACAGTTATTTCAGTGGTTTTCGCTGTTATTAGTGAGGCTTTGCAGATTGTGACTGTTATTTCAGTGGTTTTCGCTGTTATTAGTGAGGTTGTGCAGATTGCCACAGTTATTTCAGTGGTTTTCGCTGTTATTAGTGAGGTTGTGCAGATTGCCACAGTTATTTCAGTGGTTTTCGCTGTTATTAGTGAGGCTTTGCAGATTGTGACTGTTATTTCAGTGGTTTTCGCTGTTATTAGTGAGGTTGTGCAGATTGCCACAGTTATTTCACTGGTTTTCGCTGTTATAAGTGAGGCTTTGCAGATTGTGACTGTTATTTCAGTGGTTTTCGCTGTTATTAGTGAGGTTGTGCAGATTGCCACAGTTATTTCACTGGTTTTCGCTGTTATAAGTGAGGCTTTGCAGATTGTGACTGTTATTTCAGTGGTTTTCGCTGTTATTAGTGAGGTTGTGCAGATTGCCACAGTTATTTCACTGGTTTTCGCTGTTATTAGTGAGGCTTTGCAGATTGTGACTGTTATTTCAGTGGTTTTCGCTGTTATTAGTGAGGTTGTGCAGATTGCCACAGTTATTTCACTGGTTTTCGCTGTTATTAGTGAGGCTTTGCAGATTGTGACTGTTATTTCAGTGGTTTTCGCTGTTATTAGTGAGGTTGTGCAGATTGCCACAGTTATTTCAGTGGTTTTCGCTGTTATTAGTGAGGCTTTGCAGATTGTGACTGTTATTTCAGTGGTTTTCGCTGTTATTAGTGAGGTTGTGCAGATTGCCACAGTTATTTCACTGGTTTTCGCTGTTATAAGTGAGGCTTTGCAGATTGTGACTGTTATTTCAGTGGTTTTCGCTGTTATTAGTAAGATTGTGCAGATTGCCACAGTTATTTCAGTGGTTTTCGCTGTTATTAGTGAGGCTTTGCAGATTGTGACTGTTATTTCAGTGGTTTTCGCTGTTATTAGTGAGGTTGTGCAGATTGCCACAGTTATTTCAGTGGTTTTCGCTGTTATTAGTGAGGCTTTGCAGATTGTGACTGTTATTTCAGTGGTTTTCGCTGTTATTAGTGAGGTTGTGCAGATTGCCACAGTTATTTCAGTGGTTTTCGCTGTTATTAGTGAGGCTTTGCAGATTGTGACTGTTATTTCAGTGGTTTTCGCTGTTATTAGTGAGATTGTGCAGATTGCCACAGTTATTTCAGTGGTTTTCGCTGTTATTAGTGAGGCTTTGCAGATTGTGACTGTTATTTCAGTGGTTTTCGCTGTTATTAGTGAGGTTGTGCAGATTGCCACAGTTATTTTCACTGGTTTTCGCTGTTATAAGTGAGGCTTTGCAGATTGTGACTGTTATTTCAGTGGTTTTCGCTGTTATTAGTGAGGTTGTGCAGATTGCCACAGTTATTTCAGTGGTTTTCGCTGTTATTAGTGAGGCTTTGCAGATTGTGACTGTTATTTCAGTGGTTTTCGCTGTTATTAGTGATATTGTGCAGATTGCCGCAGTTATTTCACTGGTTTTCGCTGTTATAAGTGAGGCTTTGCAGATTGTGACTGTTATTTCAGTGGTTTTCGCTGTTATTAGTGAGGTTGTGCAGATTGCCACAGTTATTTCAGTGGTTTTCGCTGTTATTAGTGAGGCTTTGCAGATTGTGACTGTTATTTCAGTGGTTTTCGCTGTTATTAGTGAGATTGTGCAGATTGCCACAGTTATTTCAGTGGTTTTCGCTGTTATTAGTGAGGCTTTGCAGATTGTGACTGTTATTTCAGTGGTTTTCGCTGTTATTAGTGAGATTGTGCAGATTGCCACAGTTATTTCAGTGGTTTTCGCTGTTATTAGTGAGGCTTTGCAGATTGTGACTGTTATTTCAGTGGTTTTCGCTGTTATTATTGAGGTTGTGCAGATTGCCACAGTTATTTCAGTGGTTTTCGCTGTTATTAGTGAGGCTTTGCAGATTGTGACTGTTATTTCAGTGGTTTTCGCTGTTATTAGTGAGGTTGTGCAGATTGCCACAGTTATTTCACTGGTTTTCGCTGTTATAAGTGAGGCTTTGCAGATTGTGACTGTTATTTCAGTGGTTTTCGCTGTTATTAGTGAGATTGTGCAGATTGCCACAGTTATTTCAGTGGTTTTCGCTGTTATTAGTGAGGCTTTGCAGATTGTGACTGTTATTTCAGTGGTTTTCGCTGTTATTAGTGAGGTTGTGCACATTGCCACAGTTATTTCTCTGGTTTTCGCTGTTATAAGTGAGGCTTTGCAGATTGTGACTGTTATTTCAGTGGTTTTCGCTGTTATTAGTGAGGTTGTGCAGATTGCCACAGTTGTTTCAGTGGTTTTCGCTGTTATTAGTGGGGCTTTGCAGATTGTGACTGTTATTTCAGTGGTTTTCGCTGTTATTAGTGAGATTGTGCAGATTGCCACAGTTATTTCAGTGGTTTTCGCTGTTATTAGTGAGGCTTTGCAGATTGTGACTGTTATTTCAGTGGTTTTCGCTGTTATTAGTGAGGTTGTGCAGATTGCCACAGTTATTTCAGTGGTTTTCGCTGTTATTAGTGAGGCTTTGCAGATTGTGACTGTTATTTCAGTGGTTTTCGCTGTTATTAGTGAGGTTGTGCAGATTGCCACAGTTATTTCACTGGTTTTCGCTGTTATTAGTGAGGCTTTGCAGATTGTGACTGTTATTTCAGTGGTTTTCGCTGTTATTAGTGAGATTGTGCAGATTGCCACAGTTATTTCACTGGTTTTCGCTGTTATTAGTGAGGCTTTGCAGATTGTGACTGTTATTTCAGTGGTTTTCGCTGTTATTAGTGAGGTTGTGCAGATTGCCACAGTTATTTCACTGGTTTTCGCTGTTATTAGTGAGGCTTTGCAGATTGTGACTGTTATTTCAGTGGTTTTCGCTGTTATTAGTGAGGCTGTGCAGATTGCCACAGTTATTTCACTGGTTTTCGCTGTTATAAGTGAGGCTTTGCAGATTGTGACTGTTATTTCAGTGGTTTTCGCTGTTATTAGTGAGATTGTGCAGATTGCCACAGTTATTTCAGTGGTTTTCGCTGTTATTAGTGAGGCTTTGCAGATTGTGACTGTTATTTCAGTGGTTTTCGCTGTTATTAGTGAGGCTTTGCAGATTGTGACTGTTATTTCAGTGGTTTTCGCTGTTATTAGTGAGGTTGTGCAGATTGCCACAGTTATTTCAGTGGTTTTCGCTGTTATTAGTGAGGCTTTGCAGATTGTGACTGTTATTTCAGTGGTTTTCGCTTTTATTAGTGAGGCTGTGCAGATTGCCACAGTTATTTCACTGGTTTTCGCTGTTATAAGTGAGGCTTTGCAGATTGTGACTGTTATTTCAGTGGTTTTCGCTGTTATTAGTGAGATTGTGCAGATTGCCACAGTTATTTCAGTGGTTTTTGCTGTTATTAGTGAGGCTTTGCAGATTGTGACTGTTATTTCAGTGGTTTTCGCTGTTATTAGTGAGATTGTGCAGATTGCCACAGTTATTTCAGTGGTTTTCGCTGTTATTAGTGAGGCTTTGCAGATTGTGACTGTTATTTCAGTGGTTTTCGCTGTTATTAGTGAGGTTGTGCAGATTGCCACAGTTATTTCACTGGTTTTCGCTGTTATTAGTGAGGCTTTGCAGATTGTGACTGTTATTTCAGTGGTTTTCGCTGTTATTAGTGAGGTTGTGCAGATTGCCACAGTTATTTCACTGGTTTTCGCTGTTATTAGTGAGGCTTTGCAGATTGTGACTGTTATTTCAGTGGTTTTCGCTGTTATTAGTGAGGTTGTGCAGATTGCCACAGTTATTTCAGTGGTTTTCGCTGTTATTAGTGAGGCTTTGCAGATTGTGACATTTATTTCAGTGGTTTACGCTGTTATTAGTGAGGTTGTGCAGATTGCTACAGTTATTTCAGTGGTTTTCGCTGTTATTAGTGAGGCTTTGCAGATTGTGACTGTTATTTTAGTGGTTTTCGCTGTTATTAGTGAGGTTGTGCAGATTGCCACAGTTATTTCAGTGGTTTTCGCTGTTATTAGTGAGGCTTTGCAGATTGCCACAGTTATTTCAGTGGTTTTCGCTGTTATTAGTGAGGCTTTGCAGATTGTGACTGTTATTTCAGTGGTTTCGCTGTTATTAGTGAGGCTTTGCAGATTGTGACTGTTATTTCAGTGGTTTTCGCTGTTATTAGTGAGGTTGTGCAGATTGCCACAGTTATTTCAGTGGTTTTCGCTGTTATTAGTGAGGCTTTGCAGATTGTGACTGTTATTTCAGTGGTTTTCGCTTTTATTAGTGAGGTTGTGCAGATTGCCACAGTTATTTCACTGGTTTTCGCTGTTATAAGTGAGGCTTTGCAGATTGTGACTGTTATTTCAGTGGTTTTCGCTGTTATTAGTGAGATTGTGCAGATTGCCACAGTTATTTCAGTGGTTTTCGCTGTTATTAGTGAGGCTTTGCAGATTGTGACTGTTATTTCAGTGGTTTTCGCTGTTATTAGTGAGATTGTGCAGATTGCCACAGTTATTTCAGTGGTTTTCGCTGTTATTAGTGAGGCTTTGCAGATTGTGACTGTTATTTCAGTGGTTTTCGCTGTTATTAGTGAGGTTGTGCAGATTGCCACAGTTATTTCACTGGTTTTCGCTGTTATTAGTGAGGCTTTGCAGATTGTGACTGTTATTTCAGTGGTTTTCGCTGTTATTAGTGAGGTTGTGCAGATTGCCACAGTTATTTCACTGGTTTTCGCTGTTATTAGTGAGGCTTTGCAGATTGTGACTGTTATTTCAGTGGTTTTCGCTGTTATTAGTGAGGTTGTGCAGATTGCCACAGTTATTTCACTGGTTTTCGCTGTTATAAGTGAGGCTTTGCAGATTGTGACTGTTATTTCAGTGGTTTTCGCGTTTATTAGTGAGGTTGTGCAGATTGCCACAGTTATTTCACTGGTTTTCGCTGTTATTAGTGGTGAGGCTTTGCAGATTGTGACTGTTATTTCAGTGGTTTTCGCTGTTATTAGTGAGGTTGTGCAGATTGCCACAGTTATTTCAGTGGTTTTCGCTGTTATTAGTGAGGCTTTGCAGATTGTGACTGTTATTTCAGTGGTTTTCGCTGTTATTAGTGAGGTTGTGCAGATTGCCACAGTTATTTCAGTGGTTTTCGCTGTTATTAGTGAGGCTTTGCAGATTGTGACTGTTATTTCAGTGGTTTTCGCTGTTATTAGTGAGGTTGTGCAGATTGCCACAGTTATTTCAGTGGTTTTCGCTGTTATTAGTGAGGCTTTGCAGATTGTGACTGTTATTTCAGTGGTTTTCGCTGTTATTAGTGAGGTTGTGCAGATTGCCACAGTTATTTCACTGGTTTTCGCTGTTATAAGTGAGGCTTTGCAGATTGTGACTGTTATTTCAGTGGTTTTCGCTGTTATGAGTGCAGATTGCCACAGTTATTTCAGTGGTTTTCGCTGTTATTAGTGAGGCTTTGCAGATTGTGACTGTTATTTCAGTGGTTTTCGCTGTTATTAGTGAGGTTGTGCAGATTGCCACATTTATTTCAGTGGTTTTCGCTGTTATTAGTGAGGCTTTGCAGATTGTGACTGTTATTTCAGTGGTTTTCGCTGTTATTAGTGAGGTTGTGCAGATTGCCACAGTTATTTCACTGGTTTTCGCTGTTATTAGTGAGGCTTTGCAGATTGTGACTGTTATTTCAGTGGTTTTCGCTGTTATTAGTGAGGTTGTGCAGATTGCCACAGTTATTTCAGTGGTTTTCGCTGTTATTAGTGAGGCTTTGCAGATTGTGACTGTTATTTCAGTGGTTTTCGCTGTTATTAGTGAGGTTGTGCAGATTGCCACAGTTATTTCACTGGTTTTCGCTGTTATAAGTGAGGCTTTGCAGATTGTGACTGTTATTTCAGTGGTTTTCGCTGTTATTAGTGAGATTGTGCAGATTGCCACAGTTATTTCAGTGGTTTTCGCTGTTATTAGTGAGGCTTTGCAGATTGTGACTGTTATTTCAGTGGTTTTCGCTGTTATTAGTGAGGTTGTGCAGATTGCCACAGTTATTTCAGTGGTTTTCGCTGTTATTAGTGAGGCTTTGCAGATTGTGACTGTTATTTCAGTGGTTTTCGCTGTTATTAGTGAGGTTGTGCAGATTGCCACAGTTATTTCACTGGTTTTCGCTGTTATAAGTGAGGCTTTGCAGATTGTGACTGTTATTTCAGTGGTTTTCGCTGTTATTAGTGAGGTTGTGCAGATTGCCACAGTTATTTCACTGGTTTTCGCTGTTATAAGTGAGGCTTTGCAGATTGAGACTGTTATTTCAGAGGTTTTCGCTGTTATTAGTGAGGTTGTGCAGATTGCCACAGTTATTTCACTGGTTTTCGCTGTTATTAGTGAGGCTTTGCAGATTGTGACTGTTATTTCAGTGGTTTTCGCTGTTATTAGTGAGGTTGTGCAGATGGCCACAGTTATTTCAGTGGTTTTCGCTGTTATTAGTGAGGCTTTGCAGATTGTGACTGTTATTTCAGTGGTTTTCGCTGTTATTAGTGAGGTTTTGCAGATTTCCACAGTTATTTCAGTGGTTTTCGCTGTTATTAGTGAGGCTTTGCAGATTGTGACTGTTATTTCAGTGGTTTTCGCTGTTATTAGTGAGGTTGTGCAGATTGCCACAGTTATTTCAGTGGTTTTCGCTGTTATTAGTGAGGCTTTGCAGATTGTGACTGTTATTTCAGTGGTTTTCGCTGTTATTAGTGAGGTTGTGCAGATTACCACAGTTATTTCACTGGTTTTCGCTGTTATAAGTGAGGCTTTGCAGATTGTGACTGTTATTTCAGTGGTTTTCGCTGTTATTAGTGAGATTGTGCAGATTGCCACAGTTATTTCAGTGGTTTTCGCTGTTATTAGTGAGGCTTTGCAGATTGTGACTGTTATTTCAGTGGTCTTCGCTGTTATTAGTGAGGTTGTGCAGATTGCCACAGTTATTTCAGTGGTTTTCGCTGTTATTAGTGAGGCTTTGCAGATTGTGACTGTTATTTCAGTGGTTTTCGCTGTTATTAGTGAGGTTGTGCAGATTGCCACAGTTATTTCAGTGGTCTTCGCTGTTATTAGTGAGGCTTTGCAGATTGTGACTGTTATTTCAGTGGTTTTCGCTGTTATTAGTGAGGTTGTGCAGATTGCCACAGTTATTTCACTGGTTTTCGCTGTTATAAGTGAGGCTTTGCAGATTGTGACTGTTATTTCAGTGGTTTTCGCTGTTATTAGTGAGATTGTGCAGATTGCCACAGTTATTTCAGTGGTTTTCGCTGTTATTAGTGAGGCTTTGCAGATTGTGACTGTTATTTCAGTGGTTTTCGCTGTTATTAGTGAGGTTGTGCAGATTGCCACAGTTATTTCAGTGGTTTTCGCTGTTATTAGTGAGGCTTTGCAGATTGTGACTGTTATTTCTGTGGTTTTCGCTGTTATTAGTGAGGTTGTGCAGATTGCCACAGTTATTTCACTGGTTTTCGCTGTTATTAGTGAGGCTTTGCAGATTGTGACTGTTATTTCAGTGGTTTTCGCTGTTATTAGTGAGGTTGTGCAGATTGCCACAGTTATTTCAGTGGTTTTCGCTGTTATTAGTGAGGCTTTGCAGATTGTGACTGTTATTTCAGTGGTTTTCGCTGTTATTAGTGAGGTTGTGCAGATTGCCACAGTTATTTCACTGGTTTTCGCTGTTATAAGTGAGGCTTTGCAGATTGTGACTGTTATTTCAGTGGTTTTCGCTGTTATTGGTGAGATTGTGCAGATTGCCACAGTTATTTCAGTGGTTTTCGCTGTTATTAGTGAGGCTTTGCAGATTGTGACTGTTATTTCAGTGGTTTTCGCTGTTATTAGTGAGGTTGTGCAGATTGCCACAGTTATTTCAGTGGTTTTCGCTGTTATTAGTGAGGCTTTGCAGATTGTGACTGTTATTTCAGTGGTTTTCGCTGTTATTAGTGAGGTTGTGCAGATTGCCACAGTTATTTCAGTGGTTTTCGCTGTTATTAGTGAGGCTTTGCAGATTGTGACTGTTATTTCAGTGGTTTTCGCTGTTATTAGTGAGGTTGTGCAGATTGCCACAGTTATTTCAGTGGTTTTCGGTGTTATTAGTGAGGCTTTGCAGATTGTGACTGTTATTTCAGTGGTTTTCGCTGTTATTAGTGAGGTTGTGCAGATTGCCACAGTTATTTCACTGGTTTTCGCTGTTATAAGTGAGGCTTTGCAGATTGTGACTGTTATTTCAGTGGTTTTCGCTGTTATTAGTGAGATTGTGCAGATTGCCACAGTTATTTCAGTGGTTTTCGCTGTTATTAGTGAGGCTTTGCAGATTGTGACTGTTATTTCAGTGGTTTTCGCTGTTATTAGTGAGGTTGTGCAGATTGCCACAGTTATTTCAGTGGTTTTCGCTGTTATTATGGAGGCTTTGCAGATTGTGACTGTTATTTCAGTGATTTTCGCTGTTATTAGTGAGGTTGTGCAGATTGCCACAGTTATTTCAGTGGTTTTCGCTGTTATTAGTGAGGCTTTGCAGATTGTGACTGTTATTTCAGTGGTTTTCGCTGTTATTAGTGAGGTTGTGCAGATTGCCACAGTTATTTCACTGGTTTTCGCTGTTATAAGTGAGGCTTTGCAGATTGTGACTGTTATTTCAGTGGTTTTCGCGTTTATTAGTGAGATTGTGCAGATTGCCACAGTTATTTCAGTGGTTTTCGCTGTTATTAGTGAGGCTTTGCAGATTGTGACTGTTATTTCAGTGGTTTTCGCTGTTATTAGTGAGGTTGTGCAGATTGCCACAGTTATTTCAGTGGTTTTCGCTGTTATTAGTGAGGCTTTGCAGATTGTGACTGTTATTTCAGTGTTTTTCGCTGTTATTAGTGAGGTTGTGCAGATTGCCACAGTTATTTCACTGGTTTTCGCTGTTATTAGTGAGGCTTTGCAGATTGTGACTGTTATTTCAGTGGTTTTCGCTGTTATTGGTGAGGTTGTGCAGATTGCCACAGTTATTTCAGTGGTTTTCGCTGTTATTAGTGAGGCTTTGCAGATTGTGACTGTTATTTCAGTGGTTTTCGCTGTTATTAGTGAGGTTGTGCAGATTGCCACAGTTATTTCACTGGTTTTCGCTGTTATAAGTGAGGCTTTGCAGATTGTGACTGTTATTTCAGTGGTTTTCGCTGTTATTAGTGAGGTTGTGCAGATTGCCACAGTTATTTCACTGGTTTTCGCTGTTATAAGTGAGGCTTTGCAGATTGTGACTGTTATTTCAGTGGTTTTCGCGTTTATTAGTGAGATTGTGCAGATTGCCACAGTTATTTCAGTGGTTTTCGCTGTTATTAGTGAGGCTTTGCAGATTGTGACTGTTATTTCAGTGGTTTTCGCTGTTATTAGTGAGGTTGTGCAGATTGCCACAGTTATTTCAGTGGTTTTCGCTGTTATTAGTGAGGCTTTGCAGATTGTGACTGTTATTTCAGTGTTTTTCGCTGTTATTAGTGAGGTTGTGCAGATTGCCACAGTTATTTCACTGGTTTTCGCTGTTATTAGTGAGGCTTTGCAGATTGTGACTGTTATTTCAGTGGTTTTCGATGTTAATTGGTGAGGTTGTGCAGATTGCCACAGTTATTTCAGTGGTTTTCGCTGTTATTAGTGAGGCTTTGCAGATTGTGACTGTTATTTCAGTGGTTTTCGCTGTTATTAGTGAGGTTGTGCAGATTGCCACAGTTATTTCACTGGTTTTCGCTGTTATAAGTGAGGCTTTGCAGATTGTGACTGTTATTTCAGTGGTTTTCGCTGTTATTAGTGAGATTGTGCAGATTGCCACAGTTATTTCAGTGGTTTTCGCTGTTATTAGTGAGGCTTTGCAGATTGTGACTGTTATTTCAGTGGTTTTCGCTGTTATTAGTGAGGTTGTGCAGATTGCCACAGTTATTTCAGTGGTTTTCGCTGTTATTAGTGAGGCTTTGCAGATTGTGACTGTTATTTCAGTGGTTTTCGCTGTTATTAGTGAGGTTGTGCAGATTGCCACAGTTATTTCACTGGTTTTCGCGGTTATAAGTGAGGCTTTGCAGATTGTGACTGTTATTTCAGTGGTTTTCGCTGTTATTAGTGAGATTGTGCAGATTGCCACAGTTATTTCAGTGGTTTTCGCTGTTATTAGTGAGGCTTTGCAGATTGTGACTGTTATTTCAGTGGTTTTCGCTGTTATTAGTGAGGTTGTGCAGATTGCCACAGTTATTTCAGTGGTTTTCGCTGTTATTAGTGAGGCTTTGCAGATTGTGACTGTTATTTCAGTGGTTTTCGCTGTTATTAGTGAGGTTGTGCAGATTGCCACAGTTATTTCACTGGTTCTCGCTGTTATAAGTGAGGCTTTGCAGATTGTGAATGTTATTTCAGTGGTTTTCGCTGTTATTAGTGAGGTTGTGCAGATTGCCACAGTTATTTCACTGGTTTTCGCTGTTATAAGTGAGGCTTTGAAGATTGTGACTGTTATTTCAGTGGTTTTCGCTGTTATTAGTGAGGTTGTGCAGATTGCCACAGTTATTTCACTGGTTTTCGCTGTTATTAGTGAGGCTTTGCAGATTGTGACTGTTATTTCAGTGGTTTTCGCTGTTATTAGTGAGGTTGTGCAGATTGCCACAGTTATTTCAGTGGTTTTCGCTGTTATTAGTGAGGCTTTGCAGATTGTGACTGTTATTTCAGTGGTTTTCGCTGTTATTAGTGAGGTTGTGCAGATTGCCACAGTTATTTCAGTGGTTTTCGCTGTTATTAGTGAGGCTTTGCAGATTGTGACTGTTATTTCAGTGGTTTTCGCTGTTATTAGTGAGGTTGTGCAGATTGCCACAGTTATTTCAGTGGTTTTCGCTGTTATTAGTGAGGCTTTGCAGATTGTGACTGTTATTTCAGTGGTTTTCGCTGTTATTAGTGAGGTTGTGCAGATTACCACAGTTATTTCAGTGGTTTTCGCTGTTATTAGTGAGGCTTTGCAGATTGTGACTGTTATTTCAGTGGTTTTCGCTGTTATTAGTGAGGTTGTGCAGATTGCCACAGTTATTTCAGTGTTTTCGCTGTTATTAGTGAGGCTTTGCAGATTGTGACTGTTATTTCAGTGGTTTTCGCTGTTATTAGTGAGGTTGTGCAGATTGCCACATTAATTTCAGTGGTTTTCGCTGTTATTAGTGAGGCTTTGCAGATTGTGACTGTTATTTCAGTGGTTTTCGCTGTTATTAGTGAGGTTGTGCAGATTGCCACAGTTATTTCAGTGGTTTTCGCTGTTATTAGTGAGGCTTTGCAGATTGTGACTGTTATTTCAGTGGTTTTCGCTGTTATTAGTGAGGTTGTGCAGATTGCCACAGTTATTTCACTGGTTTTCGCTGTTATAAGTGAGGCTTTGCAGATTGTGACTGTTATTTCAGTGGTTTTCGCTGTTATTAGTGAGATTGTGCAGATTGCCACAGTTATTTCAGTGGTTTTCGCTGTTATTAGTGAGGCTTTGCAGATTGTGACTGTTATTTCAGTGGTTTTCGCTGTTATTAGTGAGGTTGTGCAGATTGCCACAGTTATTTCAGTGGTTTTCGCTGTTATTAGTGAGGCTTTGCAGATTGTGACTGTTATTTCAGTGGTTTTCGCTGTTATTAGTGAGGTTGTGCAGATTGCCACAGTTATTTCAGTGGTTTTCGCTGTTATTAGTGAGGCTTTGCAGATTGTGACTGTTATTTCAGTGGTTTTTGCTGTTATTAGTGAGGTTGTGCAGATTGCCACAGTTATTTCACTGGTTTTCGCTGTTATAAGTGAGGCTTTGCAGATTGTGACTGTTATTTCAGTGGTTTTCGCTGTTATTAGTGAGATTGTGCAGATTGCCACAGTTATTTCAGTGGTTTTCGCTGTTATTAGTGAGGCTTTGCAGATTGTGACTGTTATTTCAGTGGTTTTCGCTGTTATTAGTGAGGTTGTGCAGATTGCCACAGTTATTTCAGTGGTTTTCGCTGTTATTAGTGAGGCTTTGCAGATTGTGACTGTTATTTCAGTGGTTTTCGCTGTTATTAGTGAGGTTGTGCAGATTGCCACAGTTATTTCACTGGTTTTCGCTGTTATTAGTGAGGCTTTGCAGATTGTGACTGTTATTTCAGTGGTTTTCGCTGTTATTAGTGAGGTTGTGTACGATTGCCACAGTTATTTCAGTGGTTTTCGCTGTTATTAGTGAGGCTTTGCAGATTGTGACTGTTATTTCAGTGGTTTTCGCTGTTATTAGTGAGGTTGTGCAGATTGCCACAGTTATTTCACGGGTTTTCGCTGTTATAAGCGAGGCTTTGCAGATTGTGACTGTTATTTCAGTGGTTTTCGCTGTTATTAGTGAGATTGTGCAGATTGCCACAGTTATTTCAGTGGTTTTCGCTGTTATTAGTGAGGCTTTGCAGATTGTGACTGTTATTTCAGTGGTTTTCGCTGTTATTAGTGAGGTTGTGCAGATTGCCACAGTTATTTCAGTGGTTTTCGCTGTTATTAGTGAGGCTTTGCAGATTTTGACTGTTATTTCAGTGGTTTTCGCTGTTATTAGTGAGGTTGTGCAGATTGCCACAGTTATTTCACTGGTTTTCGCTGTTATAAGTGAGGCTTTGCAGATTGTGACTGTTATTTCAGTGGTTTTCGCTGTTATTAGTGAGATTGTGCAGATTGCCACAGTTATTTCAGTGGTTTTCGCTGTTATTAGTGAGGCTTTGCAGATTGTGACTGTTATTTCAGTGGTTTTCGCTGTTATTAGTGAGGTTGTGCAGATTGCCACAGTTATTTCAGTGGTTTTCGCTGTTATTAGTGAGGCTTTGCAGATTGTGACTGTTATTTCAGTGGTTTTCGCTGTTATTAGTGAGGTTGTGCAGATTGCCACAGTTATTTCAGTGGTTTTCGCTGTTATTAGTGAGGCTTTGCAGATTGTGACTGTTATTTCAGTGGTTTTCGCTGTTATTAGTGAGGTTGTGCAGATTGCCACAGTTATTTCAGCTGGTTTTCGCTGTTATAAGTGAGGCTTTGCAGATTGTGACTGTTATTTCAGTGGTTTTCGCTGTTATTAGTGAGATTGTGCAGATTGCCACAGTTATTTCAGTGGTTTTCGCTGTTATTAGTGAGGCTTTGCAGATTGTGACTGTTATTTCAGTGGTTTTCGCTGTTATTAGTGAGGTTGTGCAGATTGCCACAGTTATTTCAGTGGTTTTCGCTGTTATTAGTGAGGCTTTGCAGATTGTGACTGTTATTTCAGTGGTTTTCGCTGTTATTAGTGAGTTTGTGCAGATTGCCACAGTTATTTCAGTGGTTTTCGCTGTTATTAGTGAGGCTTTGCAGATTGTGACTGTTATTTCAGTGGTTTTCGCTGTTATTAGTGAGGTTGTGCAGATTGCCACAGTTATTTCACTGGTTTTCGCTGTTATAAGTGAGGCTTTGCAGATTGTGACTGTTATTTCAGTGGTTTCGCTGTTATTAGTGAGATTGTGCAGATTGCCACAGTTATTTCAGTGGTTTCGCTGTTATTAGTGAGGCTTTGCAGATTGTGACTGTTATTTCAGGTGGTTTTCGCTGTTATTAGTGAGGTTGTGCAGATTGCCACAGTTATTTCAGTGGTTTTCGCTGTTATTAGTGAGGCTTTGCAGATTGTGACTGTTATTTCAGTGGTTTTCGCTGTTATTAGTGAGGTTGTGCAGATTGCCACAGTTATTTCACTGGTTTTCGCTGTTATTAGTGAGGCTTTGCAGATTGTGACTGTTATTTCAGTGGTTTTCGCTGTTATTAGTGAGGTTGTGCAGATTGCCACAGTTATTTCAGTGGTTTTCGCTGTTATTAGTGAGGCTTTGCAGATTGTGACTGTTATTTCAGTGGTTTTCGCTGTTATTAGTGAGGTTGTGCAGATTGCCACAGTTATTTCACTGGTTTTCGCTGTTATAAGTGAGGCGTTGCAGATTGTGACTGTTATTTCAGTGGTTTTCGCTGTTATTAGTGAGATTGTGCAGATTTCCACAGTTATTTCAGTGGTTTTCGCTGTTATTAGTGAGGCTTTGCAGATTGTGACTGTTATTTCAGTGGTTTTCGCTGTTATTAGTGAGGTTGTGCAGATTGCCACAGTTATTTCAGTGGTTTTCGCTGTTATTAGTGAGGCTTTGCAGATTGTGACTGTTATTTCAGTGGTTTTCGCTGTTATTAGTGAGGTTGTGCAGATTGCCACAGTTATTTCAGTGGTTTTCGCTGTTATTAGTGAGGCTTTGCAGATTGTGACTGTTATTTCAGTGGTTTTCGCTGTTATTAGTGAGGTTGTGCAGATTGCCACAGTTATTTCAGTGGTTTTCGCTGTTATTAGTGAGGCTTTGCAGATTGTGACTGTTATTTCAGTGGTTTTCGCTGTTATTAGTGAGGTTGTGCAGATTGCCACAGTTATTTCACTGGTTTTCGCTTTTATAAGTGAGGCTTTGCAGATTGTGACTGTTATTTCAGTGGTTTTCGCTGTTATTAGTGAGATTGTGCAGATTGCCACAGTTATTTCAGTGGTTTTCGCTGTTATTAGTGAGGCTTTGCAGATTGTGACTGTTATTTCAGTGGTTTTCGCTGTTATTAGTGAGGTTGTGCAGATTGCCACAGTTATTTCAGTGGTTTTCGCTGTTATTAGTGAGGCTTTGCAGATTGTGACTGTTATTTCAGTGGTTTTCGCTGTTATTAGTGAGGTTGTGCAGATTGCCACAGTTATTTCACTGGTTTTCGCTGTTATAAGTGAGGCTTTGCAGATTGTGACTGTTATTTCAGTGGTTTTCGCTGTTATTAGTGAGATTGTGCAGATTGCCACAGTTATTTCAGTGGTTTTCGCTGTTATTAGTGAGGCTTTGCAGATTGTGACTGTTATTTCAGTGGTTTTCGCTGTTATTAGTGAGGTTGTGCAGATTGCCACAGTTATTTCAGTGGTTTTCGCTGTTATTAGTGAGGCTTTGCAGATTGTGACTGTTATTTCAGTTGTTTTCGCTGTTATTAGTGAGGTTGTGCAGATTGCCACAGTTATTTCACTGGTTTTCGCTGTTATTAGTGAGGCTTTGCAAATTGTGACTGTTATTTCAGTGGTTTTCGCTGTTATTAGTGAGGTTGTGCAGATTGCCACAGTTATTTCAGTGGTTTTCGCTGTTATTAGTGAGGCTTTGCAGATTGTGACTGTTATTTCAGTGGTTTTCGCTGTTATTAGTGAGGTTGTGCAGATTGCCACAGTTATTTCACTGGTTTTCGCTGTTATAAGTGAGGCTTTGCAGATTGTGACTGTTATTTCAGTGGTTTTCGCTGTTATTAGTGAGATTGTGCAGATTGCCACAGTTATTTCAGTGGTTTTCGCTGTTATTAGTGAGGCTTTGCAGATTGTGACTGTTATTTCAGTGGTTTTCACTGTTATTAGTGAGGTTGTGCAGATTGCCACAGTTATTTCAGTGGTTTTCGCTGTTATTAGTGAGGCTTTGCAGATTGTGACTGTTATTTCAGTGGTTTTCGCTGTTATTAGTGAGGTTGTGTAGATTGCCACAGTTATTTCACTGGTTTTCGCTGTTATTAGTGAGGCTTTGCAGATTGTGACTGTTATTTCAGTGGTTTTCGCTGTTATTAGTGAGGTTGTGCAGATTGCCACAGTTATTTCAGTGGTTTTCGCTGTTATTAGTGAGGCTTTGCAGATTGTGACTGTTATTTCAGTGGTTTTCGCTGTTATTAGTGAGGTTGTGCAGATTGCCACAGTTATTTCACTGGTTTTCGCTGTTATAAGTGAGGCTTTGCAGATTGTGACTGTTATTTCAGTGGTTTTCGCTGTTATTAGTGAGATTGTGCAGATTGCCACAGTTATTTCAGTGGTTTTCGCTGTTATTAGTGAGGCTTTGCAGATTGTGACTGTTATTTCAGTGGTTTTCGCTGTTATTAGTGAGGTTGTGCAGATTGCCACAGTTATTTCAGTGGTTTTCGCTGTTATTAGTGAGGTTGTGCAGATTGCCACAGTTATTTCAGTGGTTTTCGCTGTTATTAGTGAGGTTGTGCAGATTGCCACAGTTATTTCACTGGTTTTCGCTGTTATTAGTGAGGCTTTGCAGATTGTGACTGTTATTTCAGTGGTTTTCGCTGTTATTAGTGAGGTTGTGCAGATTGCCACAGTTATTTCAGTGGTTTTCGCTGTTATTAGTGAGGCTTTGCAGATTGTGACTGTTATTTCAGTGGTTTTCGCTGTTATTAGTGAGGTTGTGCAGATTGCCACAGTTATTTCACTGGTTTTCGCTGTTATAAGTGAGGCTTTGCAGATTGTGACTGTTATTTCAGTGGTTTTCGCTGTTATTAGTGACATTGTGCAGATTGCCACAGTTATTTCAGTGGTTTTCGCTGTTATTAGTGAGGCTTTGCAGATTGTGACTGTTATTTCAGTGGTTTTCGCTGTTATTAGTGAGGTTGTGCAGATTGCCACAGTTATTTCAGTGGTTTTCGCTGTTATTAGTGAGGCTTTGCAGATTGTGACTGTTATTTCAGTGGTTTTCGCTGTTATTAGTGAGGTTGTGCAGATTGCCACAGTTATTTCACTGGTTTTCGCTGTTATAAGTGAGGCTTTGCAGATTGTGACTGTTATTTCAGTGGTTTTCGCTGTTATTAGTGAGGTTGTGCAGATTGCCACAGTTATTTCACTGGTTTTCGCTGTTATAAGTGAGGCTTTGCAGATTGTGACTGTTATTTCAGTGGTTTTCGCTGTTATTAGTGAGATTGTGCAGATTGCCACAGTTATTTCACTGGTTTTCGCTGTTATTAGTGAGGCTTTGCAGATTGTGACTGTTATTTCAGTGGTTTTCGCTGTTATTAGTGAGGTTGTGCAGATTGCCACAGTTATTTCAGTGGTTTTCGCTGTTATTAGTGAGGCTTTGCAGATTGTGACTGTTATTTCAGTGGTTTTCGCTGTTATTAGTGAGGTTGTGCAGATTGCCACAGTTATTTCACTGGTTTTCGCTGTTATTAGTGAGGCTTTGCAGATTGTGACTGTTATTTCAGTGTTTTCGCTGTTATTAGTGTGGTTGTGCAGATTGCCACAGTTATTTCAGTGGTTTTCGCTGTTATTAGTGAGGCTTTGCAGATTGCCACAGTTATTTCAGTGGTTTTCGCTGTTATTAGTGAGGCTTTGCAGATTGTGACTGTTATTTCAGTGGTTTTCGCTGTTATTAGTGAGGCTTTGCAGATTGTGACTGTTATTTCAGTGGTTTTCGCTGTTATTAGTGAGGTTGTGCAGATTGCCACAGTTTATTTCAGTGGTTTTCGCTGTTATTAGTGAGGCTTTGCAGATTGTGACTGTTATTTCAGTGGTTTTCGCTGTTATTAGTGAGGTTGTGCAGATTGCCACAGTATTTCACTGGTTTTCGCTGTTATAAGTGAGGCTTTGCAGATTGTGACTGTTATTTCAGTGGTTTTCGCTGTTATTAGTGAGATTGTGCAGATTGCCACAGTTATTTCAGTGGTTTTCGCTGTTATTAGTGAGGCTTTGCAGATTGTGACTGTTATTTCAGTGGTTTTCGCTGTTATTAGTGAGGTTGTGCAGATTGCCACAGTTATTTCAGTGGTTTTCGCTGTTATAAGTGAGGCTTTGCAGATTGTGACTGTTATTTCAGTGGTTTTCGCTGTTATTAGTGAGATTGTGCAGATTGCCACAGTTATTTCAGTGGTTTTCGCTGTTATTAGTGAGGCTTTGCAGATTGTGACTGTTATTTCAGTGGTTTTCGCTGTTATTAGTGAGGTTGTGCAGATTGCCACAGTTATTTCAGTGGTTTTCGCTGTTATTAGTGAGGCTTTGCAGATTGTGACTGTTATTTCAGTGGTTTTCGCTGTTATTAGTGAGGTTGTGCAGATTGCCACAGTTATTTCACTGGTTTTCGCTGTTATAAGTGAGGCTTTGCAGATTGTGACTGTTATTTCAGTGGTTTTCGCTGTTATTAGCGAGATTGTGCAGATTGCCACAGTTATTTCAGTGGTTTTCGCTGTTATTAGTGAGGCTTTGCAGATTGTGACTGTTATTTCAGTGGTTTTCGCTGTTATTAGTGAGGTTGTGCAGATTGCCACAGTTATTTCAGTGGTTTTCGCTGTTATTAGTGAGGCTTTGCAGATTGTGACTGTTATTTCAGTGGTTTTCGCTGTTATTAGTGAGGTTGTGCAGATTGCCACAGTTATTTCACTGGTTTTCGCTGTTATAAGTGAGGCTTTGTAGATTGTGACTGTTATTTCAGTGGTTTTCGCTGTTATTAGTGAGGTTGTGCAGATTGCCACAGTTATTTCACTGGTTTTCGCTGTTATAAGTGAGGCTTTGCAGATTGTGACTGTTATTTCAGTGGTTTTCGCTGTTATTAGTGAGGTTGCGCAGATTGCCACAGTTATTTTACTGGTTTTCGCTGTTATTAGTCAGGCTTTGCAGATTGTGACTGTTATTTCAGTGGTTTTCGCTGTTATTAGTGAGTTGTGCAGATTGCCACAGTTATTTCAGTGGTTTTCGCTGTTATTAGTGAGGCTTTGCAGATTGTGACTGTTATTTCAGTGGTTTTCGCTGTTATTAGTGAGGTTGTGCAGATTGCCACAGTTATTTCAGTGGTTTTCGCTGTTATTAGTGAGGCTTTGCAGATTGTGACTGTTATTTCAGTGGTTTTCGCTGTTATTAGTGAGGTTGTGCAGATTGCCACAGTTATTTCAGTGGTTTTCGCTGTTATTAGTGAGGCTTTGCAGATTGTGACTGTTATTTCAGTGGTTTTCGCTGTTATTAGTGAGGTTGTGCAGATTGCCACAGTTATTTCACTGGTTTTCGCTGTTATAAGTGAGGCTTTGCAGATAGTGACTGTTATTTCAGTGGTTTTCGCTGTTATTAGTGAGATTGTGCAGATTGCCACAGTTATTTCAGTGGTTTTCGCTGTTATTAGTGAGGCTTTGCAGATTGTGACTGTTATTTCAGTGGTTTTCGCTGTTATTAGTGAGATTGTGCAGATTGCCACAGTTATTTCAGTGGTTTTCGCTGTTATTAGTGAGGCTTTGCAGATTGTGACTGTTATTTCAGTGGTTTTCGCTGTTATTAGTGAGGTTGTGCAGATTGCCACAGTTATTTCACTGGTTTTCGCTGTTATTAGTGAGGCTTTGCAGATTGTGACTGTTATTTCAGTGGTTTTCGCTGTTATTAGTGAGGTTGTGCAGATTGCCACAGTTATTTCACTGGTTTTCGCTGTTATAAGTGAGGCTTTGCAGATTGTGACTGTTATTTCAGTGGTTTTCGCTGTTATTAGTGAGATTGTGCAGATTGCCACAGTTATTTCAGTGGTTTTCGCTGTTATTAGTGAGGCTTTGCAGATTGTGACTGTTATTTCAGTGGTTTTCGCTGTTATTAGTGAGGTTGTGCAGATTGCCACAGTAATTTCAGTGGTTTTCGCTGTTATTAGTGAGGCTTTGCAGATTGTGACTGTTATTTCAGTGGTTTTCGCTGTTATTAGTGAGGTTGTGCAGATTGCCACAGTTATTTCAGAGGTTTTCGCTGTTATTAGATAGGCTTTGCAGATTGTGACTGTTATTTCAGTGGTTTTCGCTGTTATTAGTGAGGTTGTGCAGATTGCCACAGTTATTTCACTGGTTTTCGCTGTTATAAGTGAGGCTTTGCAGATTGTGACTGTTATTTCAGTGGTTTCGCAAAGCCTCACTTATAACAGCGAAAACCAGTGAAATAACTGTGGCAATCTGCACAACCTCACTAATAACAGCGAAAACCACTGAAATAACAGTCACAATCTGCAAAGCCTCACTAATAACAGCGAAAACCACTGAAATAACTGTGGCAATCTGCACAACCTCACTAATAACAGCGAAAACCTCTGAAATAACAGTCACAATCTGCAAAGCCTCACTAATAACAGCGAAAACCACTGAAATAACTGTGGCAATCTGCACAACTTCACTAATAACAGCGAAAACCACTGAAATAACAGTCACAATATGCAAAGCCTCACTAATAACAGCGAAAACCACTGAAATAACTGTGGCAATCTGCACAACCTCACTAATAACAGCGAAAACCACTGAAATAACAGTCACAATCTGCAAAGCCTCACTAATAACAGCGAAAACCACTGAAATAACAGTCACAATCTGCAAAGCCTCACTAATAACAGCGAAAACCACTGAAATAACTGTGGCAATCTGCACAACCTCACTAATAACAGCGAAAACCACTAAAATAACAGTCACAATCTGCAAAGCCTCACTAATAACAGCGAAAACACTGAACTAACTGTGACAATCTGCACAACCTCACTAATAACAGCGAAAACCACTGAAATAACAGTCACAATCTGCAAAGCCTCACTAATAACTGCGAAAACCACTGAAATAACTGTGGCAATCTGCACAACCTCACTAATAACAGCGAAAACCACTGAAATAAATGTCACAATCTGCAAAGCCTCACTAATAACAGCGAAAACCACTGAAATAACTGTGGATATCTGCACAACCTCACTAATAACAGCGAAAACCACTGAAATAACAGTCACAATCTGCAAAGCCTCACTTATAACAGCGAAAACCAGTGAAATAACTGTGGCAATCTGCACAACCTCACTAATAACAGCGAAAACCACTGAAATAACAGTCACAATCTGCAAAGCCTCACTAATAACAGCGAAAACCACTGAAATAACTGTGGCAATCTGCACAACCTCACTAATAACAGCGGAAAACCACTGAAATAACAGTCACAATCTGCAAAGCCTCACTAATAACAGCGAAAACCACTGAAATAACTGTGGCAATCTGCACAACCTCGCTAATAACAGCGAAAACCACTGAAATAACAGTCACAATCTGCAAAGCCTCACTTATAACAGCGAAAACCAGTGAAATAACTGTGGCAATCTGCACAACCTCACTAATAACAGCGAAAACCACTGAAATAACAGTCACAATCTGCAAAGCCTCACTAATAACAGCGAAAACCACTTAAATAACAGTCACAATCTGCAAAGCCTCACTAATAACAGCGAAAACCACTGAAATAACTGTGGCAATCTGCACAACCTCACTAATAACAGCGAAAACCACTGAAATAACAGTCACAATCTGCAAAGCCTCACTAATAACAGCGAAAACCACTGAAATAACTGTGGCAATCTGCACAACCTCACTAATAACAGCGAAAACCACTGAAATAACAGTCACAATCTGCAAAGCCTCACTAATAACAGCGAAAACCACTGAAATAACTGTGGCAATCTGCACAACCTCACTAATAACAGCGGAAACCACTGAAATAACAGTCACAATCTGCAAAGCCTCACTAATAACAGCGGAAAACCACTGAAATAACAGTCACAATCTGCAAAGCCTCACTAATAACAGCGAAAACCACTGAAATAACTGTGGCAATCTGCACAACCTCACTAATAACAGCGAAAACCACTAAAATAACAGTCACAATCTGCAAAGCCTCACTAATAACAGCGAAAACCACTGAAATAACTGTGGCAATCTGCACAACCTCACTAATAACAGCGAAAACCACTGAAATAACAGTCACAATCTGCAAAGCCTCACTAATAACAGCGAAAACCACTGAAATAACTGTGGCAATCTGCACAACCTCACTAATAACAGCGAAAACCACTGAAATAACAGTCACAATCTGCAAAGCCTCACTTATAACAGCGAAAACCAGTGAAATAACTGTGGCAATCTGCACAACCTCACTAATAACAGCCAAAACCACTGAAATAACAGTCACAATCTGCAAAGCCTCACTAATAACAGCGAAAACCTCTGAAATAACTGTGGCAATCTGCACAACCTCACTAATAACAGCGAAAACCACTGAAATAACAGTCACAATCTGCAAAGCCTCACTAATAACAGCGAAACCACTGAAATAACTGTGGCAATCTGCACAACCTCACTAATAACAGCGAAAACCACTGAAATAACAGTCACAATCTGCAAAGCCTCACTTATAACAGCGAAAACCAGTGAAATAACTGTGGCAATCTGCACAACCTCACTAATAACAGCGAAAACCACTGAAATAACAGTCACAATCTGCAAAGCCTCACTAATAACAGCGAAAACCACTGAAATAACTGTGGCAATCTGCACAACCTCACTAATAACAGCGAAAACCACTGAAATAACAGTCACAATCTGCAAAGCCTCACTAATAACAGCGAAAACCACTGAAATAACTGTGGCAATCTGCACAACCTCACTAATAACAGCGAAAACCACTGAAATAACAGTCACAATCTGCAAAGCCTCACTTATAACAGCGAAAACCAGTGAAATAACTGTGGCAATCTGCACAACCTCACTAATAACAGCGAAAACCACTGAAATAACAGTCACAATCTGCAAAGCCTCACTAATAACAGCGAAAACCACTGAAATAACTGTGGCAATCTGCACAACCTCACTAATAACAGCGAAAACCACTGAAATAACAGTCACAATCTGCAAAGCCTCACTAATAACAGCGAAAACCACTGAAATAACTGTGGCAATCTGCACAACTTCACTAATAACAGCGAAAACCACTGAAATAACAGTCACAATATGCAAAGCCTCACTAATAACAGCGAAAACCACTGAAATAACTGTGGCAATCTGCACAACCTCACTAATAACAGCGAAAACCACTGAAATAACAGTCACAATCTGCAAAAGCCTCACTAATAACAGCGAAAACCACTGAAATAACAGTCACAATCTGCAAAGCCTCACTAATAACAGCGAAAACCACTGAATAACTGTGGCAATCTGCACAACCTCACTAATAACAGCGAAAACCACTAAAATAACAGTCACAATCTGCAAAGCCTCACTAATAACAGCGAAAACCACTGAAATAACTGTGGCAATCTGCACAACCTCACTAATAACAGCGAAAACCACTGAAATAACAGTCACAATCTGCAAAGCCTCACTAATAACAGCGAAAACCACTGAAACAACTGTGGCAATCTGCACAACCTCACTAATAACAGCGAAAACCACTGAAATAAATGTCACAATCTGCAAAGCCTGACTAATAACAGCGAAAACCACTGAAATAGCTGTGGCAATCTGCACAACCTCACTAATAACAGCGAAAACCACTGAAATAACAGTCACAATCTGCAAAGCCTCACTTATAACAGCGAAAACCAGTGAAATAACTGTGGCAATCTGCACAACCTCACTAATAACAGCGAAAACCACTGAAATAACAGTCACAATCTGCAAAGCCTCACTAATAACAGCGAAAACCACTGAAATAACTGTGGCAATCTGCACAACCTCACTAATAACAGCGAAAACCACTGAAATAACAGTCACAATCTGCAAAGCCTCACTAATAACAGCGAAAACCACTGAAATAACTGTGGCAATCTGCACAACCTCGCTAATAACAGCGAAAACCACTGAAATAACAGTCACAATCTGCAAAGCCTCACTTATAACAGCGAAAACCAGTGAAATAACTGTGGCAATCTGCACAACCTCACTAATAACAGCGAAAACCACTGAAATAACAGTCACAATCTGCAAACCTCACTAATAACAGCGAAAACCACTGAAATAACTGTGGCAATCTGCACAACCTCACTAATAACAGCGAAAACCACTGAAATAACAGTCACAATCTGCAAAGCCTCACTAATAACAGCGAAAACCACTCCAATAACTGTGGCAATCTGCACAACCTCACTAATAACAGCGAAAACCACTGAAATAACAGTCACAATCTGCAAAGCCTCACTAATAACAGCGAAAACCACTGAAATAACTGTGGCAATCTGCACAACCTCACTAATAACAGCGAAAACCACTGAAATAACAGTCACAATCTGCAAAGCCTCACTAATAACAGCGAAAACCACTGAAATAACAGTCACAATCTGCAAAGCCTCACTATAACAGCGAAAACCACTGAAATAACTGTGGCAATCTGCACAACCTCACTAATAACAGCGAAAACCACTAAAATAACAGTCACAATCTGCAAAGCCTCACTAATAACAGCGAAAACCACTGAAATAACTGTGGCAATCTGCACAACCTCACTAATAACAGCGAAAACCACTGAAATAACAGTCACAATCTGCAAAGCCTCACTAATAACAGCGAAAACCACTGAAATAACTGTGGCAATCTGCACAACCTCACTAATAACAGCGAAAACCACTGAAATAACAGTCACAATCTGCAAAGCCTCACTTATAACAGCGAAAACCAGTGAAATAACTGTGGCAATCTGCACAACCTCACTAATAACAGCCAAAACCACTGAAATAACAGTCACAATCTGCAAAGCCTCACTAATAACAGCGAAAACCTCTGAAATAACTGTGGCAATCTGCACAACCTCACTAATAACAGCGAAAACCACTGAAATAACAGTCACAATCTGCAAAGCCTCACTAATAACAGCGAAAACCACTGAAATAACTGTGGGCAATCTGCACAACCTCACTAATAACAGCGAAAACCACTGAAATAACAGTCACAATCTGCAAAGCCTCACTTATAACAGCGAAAACCAGTGAAATAACTGTGGCAATCTGCACAACCTCACTAATAACAGCGAAAACCACTGAAATAACAGTCACAATCTGCAAAGCCTCACTAATAACAGCGAAAACCACTGAAATAACTGTGGCAATCTGCACAACCTCACTAATAACAGCGAAAACCACTGAAATAACAGTCACAATCTGCAAAGCCTCACTAATAACAGCGAAAACCACTGAAATAACTGTGGCAATCTGCACAACCTCGCTAATAACAGCGAAAACCACTGAAATAACAGTCACAATCTGCAAAGCCTCACTTATAACAGCGAAAACCAGTGAAATAACTGTGGCAATCTGCACAACCTCACTAATAACAGCGAAAACCACTGAAATAACAGTCACAATCTGCAAAACCTCACTAATAACAGCGAAAACCACTGAAATAACTGTGGCAATCTGCACAACCTCACTAATAACAGCGAAAACCACTGAAATAACAGTCACAATCTGCAAAGCCTCACTAATAACAGCGAAAACCACTCCAATAACTGTGGCAATCTGCACAACCTCACTAATAACAGCGAAAACCACTGAAATAACAGTCACAATCTGCAAAGCCTCACTAATAACAGCGAAAACCACTGAAATAACTGTGGCAATCTGCACAACCTCACTAATAACAGCGAAAACCACTGAAATAACAGTCACAATCTGCAAAAGCTCACTAATAACAGCGAAAACCACTGAAATAACAGTCACAATCTGCAAAGCCTCACTAATAACAGCGAAAACCACTGAAATAACTGTGGCAATCTGCACAACCTCACTAATAACAGCGAAAACCACTAAAATAACAGTCACAATCTGCAAAGCCTCACTAATAACAGCGAAAACCACTGAAATAACTGTGGCAATCTGCACAACCTCACTAATAACAGCGAAAACCACTGAAATAACAGTCACAATCTGCAAAGCCTCACTAATAACAGCGAAAACCACTGAAATAACTGTGGCAATCTGCACAACCTCACTAATAACAGCGAAAACCACTGAAATAACAGTCACAATCTGCAAAGCCTCACTTATAACAGCGAAAACCAGTGAAATAACTGTGGCAATCTGCACAACCTCACTAATAACAGCCAAAACCACTGAAATAACAGTCACAATCTGCAAAGCCTCACTAATAACAGCGAAAACCTCTGAAATAACTGTGGCAATCTGCACAACCTCACTAATAACAGCGAAAACCACTGAAATAACAGTCACAATCTGCAAAGCCTCACTAATAACAGCGAAAACCACTGAAATAACTGTGGCAATCTGCACAACCTCACTAATAACAGCGAAAACCACTGAAATAACAGTCACAATCTGCAAAGCCTCACTTATAACAGCGAAAACCAGTGAAATAACTGTGGCAATCTGCACAACCTCACTAATAACAGCGAAAACCACTGAAATAACAGTCACAATCTGCAAAGCCTCACTAATAACAGCGAAAACCACTGAAATAACTGTGGCAATCTGCACAACCTCACTAATAACAGCGAAAACCACTGAAATAACAGTCACAATCTGCAAAGCCTCACTAATAACAGCGAAAACCACTGAATAACTGTGGCAATCTGCACAACTTCACTAATAACAGGCGAAAACCACTGATATAACAGTCCACAATATGCAAAGCCTCACTAATAACAGCGAAAAGCCACTGAAATAACTGTGGCAATCTGCACAACCTCACTATAACAGCGAAAACCACTGAAATAACAGTCACAATCTGCAAAGCCTCACTAATAACAGCGAAAACCACTGAAATAACAGTCACAATCTGCAAAGCCTCACTAATAACAGCGAAAACCACTGAAATAACTGTGCAATCTGCACAACCTCACTAATAACAGCGGAAACCACTAAAATAACAGTCACAATCTGCAAAGCCTCACTAATAACAGCGAAAACCACTGAAATAACTGTGGCAATCTGCACAACCTCACTAATAACAGCGAAAACCACTGAAATAACAGTCACAATCTGCAAAGCCTCACTAATAAACAGCGAAAACCACTGAAATATCTGTGGCAATCTGCACAACCTCACTAATAACAGCGAAAACCACTGAAATAAATGTCACAATCTGCAAAGCCTCACTAATAACAGCGAAAACCACTGAAATAACTGTGGCAATCTGCACAACCTCACTAATAACAGCGAAAACCACTGAAATAACAGTCACAATCTGCAAAGCCTCACTTATAACAGCGAAAACCAGTGAAATAACTGTGGCAATCTGCACAACCTCACTAATAACAGCGAAAACCACTGAAATAACAGTCACAATCTGCAAAGCCTCACTAATAACAGCGAAAACCACTGAAATAACTGTGGCAATCTGCACAACCTCACTAATAACAGCGAAAACCACTGAAATAACAGTCACAATCTGCAAAGCCTCACTAATAACAGCGAAAACCACTGAAATAACTGTGGCAATCTGCACAACCTCGCTAATAACAGCGAAAACCACTGAAATAACAGTCGCAATCTGCAAAGCCTCACTTATAACAGCGAAAACCAGTGAAATAACTGTGGCAATCTGCACAACCTCACTAATAACAGCGAAAACCACTGAAATAACAGTCACAATCTGCAAAGCCTCACTAATAACAGCGAAAACCACTGAAATAACTGTGGCAATCTGCACAACCTCACTAATAACAGCGAAAACCACTGAAATAACAGTCACAATCTGCAAAGCCTCACTAATAACAGCGAAAACCACTCCAATAACTGTGGCAATCTGCACAACCTCACTAATAACAGCGAAAACCACTGAAATAACAGTCACAATCTGCAAAGCCTCACTAATAACAGCGAAAACCACTGAAATAACTGTGGCAATCTGCACAACCTCACTAATAACAGCGAAAACCACTGAAATAACAGTCACAATCTGCAAAGCCTCACTAATAACAGCGAAAACCACTGAAATAACAGTCACAATCTGCAAAGCCTCACTAATAACAGCGAAAACCACTGAAATAACTGTGGCAATCTGCACAACCTCACTAATAACAGCGAAAACCACTAAAATAACAGTCACAATCTGCAAAGCCTCACTAATAACAGCGAAAACCACTGAAATAACTTTGGCAATCTGCACAACCTCACTAATAACAGCGAAAACCACTGAAATAACAGTCACAATCTGCAAAGCCTCACTAATAACAGCGAAAACCACTGAAATAACTGTGGCAATCTGCACAACCTCACTAATAACAGCGAAAACCACTGAAATAACAGTCACAATCTGCAAAGCCTCACTTATAACAGCGAAAACCAGTGAAATAACTGTGGCAATCTGCACAACCTCACTAATAACAGCGAAAACCACTGAAATAACAGTCACAATCTGCAAAGCCTCACTAATAACAGCGAAAACCACTGAAATAACAGTCACAATCTGCAAAGCCTCACTAATAACAGCGAAAACCACTGAAATAACTGTGGCAATCTGCACAACCTCACTAATAACAGCGAAAACCACTGAAATAACAGTCACAATCTGCAAAGCCTCACTAATAACAGCGAAAACCACTGAAATAACTGTGGCAATCTGCACAACCTCACTAATAACAGCGAAAACCACTGAAATAACAGTCACAATCTGCAAAGCCTCACTTATAACAGCGAAAACCAGTGAAATAACTGTGGCAATCTGCACAACCTCACTAATAACAGCGAAAACCACTGAAATAACAGTCACAATCTGCAAAGCCTCACTAATAACAGCGAAAACCACTGAAATAACAGTCACAATCTGCAAAGCCTCACTAATAACAGCGAAAACCACTGAAATAACTGTGGCAATCTGCACAACCTCACTAATAACAGCGAAAACCACTGAAATAACAGTCACAATCTGCAAAGCCTCACTTATAACAGCGAAAACCACTGAAATAACAGTCACAATCTGCAAAGCCTCACTAATAACAGCGAAAACCACTGAAATAACAGTCACAATCTGCAAAGCCTCACTTATAACAGCGAAAACCAGTGAAATAACTGTGGCAATCTGCACAACCTCACTAATAACAGCGAAAACCACTGAAATAACAGTCACAATCTGCAAAGCCTCACTAATAACAGCGAAAACCACTGAAATAACTGTGGCAATCTGCACAACCTCACTAATAACAGCGAAAACCACTAAAATAACAGTCACAATCTGCAAAGCCTCACTAATAACAGCGAAAACCACTGAAATAACAGTCACAATCTGCAAAGCCTCACTTATAACAGCGAAAACCAGTGAAATAACTGTGGCAATCTGCACAACCTCACTAATAACAGCGAAAACCACTGAAATAACAGTCACAATCTGCAAAGCCTCACTAATAACAGCGAAAACCACTGAAATAACTGTGGCAATCTGCACAACCTCACTAATAACAGCGAAAACCACTAAAATAACAGTCACAATCTGCAAAGCCTCATTAATAACAGCGAAAACCACTGAAATAACTGTGGCAATCTGCACAACCTCACTAATAACAGCGAAAACCACTGAAATAACAGTCACAATCTGCAAAGCCTCACTAATAACAGTGAAAACCACTGAAATAACTGTGGCAATCTGCACAACCTCACTAATAACAGCGAAAACCACTGAAATAACAGTCACAATCTGCAAAGCCTCACTAATAACAGCGAAAACCACTGAAATAACTGTGGCAATCTGCACAACCTCACTAATAACAGCGAAAACCACTGAAATAACAGTCACAATCTGCAAAGCCTCACTAATAACAGCGAAAAACCACTGAAATAACTGTGGCAATCTGCACAACCTCACTAATAACAGCGAAAACCACTGAAATAACAGTCACAATCTGCAAAGCCTCACTAATAACAGCGAAAACCACTGAAATAACTGTGGCAATCTGCACAACCTCACTAATAACAGCGAAAACCACTGAAATAACAGTCACAATCTGCAAAGCCTCACTAATAACAGCGAAAACCACTGAAATAACAGTCACAATCTGCAAAGCCTCACTAATAACAGCGAAAACCACTGAAATAACTGTGGCAATCTGCACAACCTCACTAATAACAGCGAAAACCACTAAAATAACAGTCACAATCTGCAAAGCCTCACTAATAACAGCGAAAACCACTGAAATAACTGTGGCAATCTGCACAACCTCACTAATAACAGCGAAAACCACTGAAATAACAGTCACAATCTGCAAAGCCTCACTAATAACAGCGAAAACCACTGAAATAACTGTGGCAATCTGCACAACCTCACTAATAACAGCGAAAACCACTGAAATAACAGTCACAATCTGCAAAGCCTCACTTATAACAGCGAAAACCAGTGAAATAACTGTGGCAATCTGCACAACCTCACTAATAACAGCCAAAACCACTGAAATAACAGTCACAATCTGCAAAGCCTCACTAATAACAGCGAAACCTCTGAAATAACTGTGGCAATCTGCACAACCTCACTAATAACAGCGAAAACCACTGAAATAACAGTCACAATCTGCAAAGCCTCACTAATAACAGCGAAAACCACTGAAATAACTGTGGCAATCTGCACAACCTCACTAATAACAGCGAAAACCACTGAAATAACAGTCACAATCTGCAAAGCCTCACTTATAACAGCGAAAACCAGTGAAATAACTGTGGCAATCTGCACAACCTCACTAATAACAGCGAAAACCACTGAAATAACAGTCACAATCTGCAAAGCCTCACTAATAACAGCGAAAACCACTGAAATAACTGTGGCAATCTGCACAACCTCACTAATAACAGCGAAAACCACTGAAATAACAGTCACAATCTGCAAAGCCTCACTAATAACAGCGAAAACCACTGAAATAACTGTGGCAATCTGCACAACCTCGCTAATAACAGCGAAAACCACTGAAATAACAGTCACAATCTGCAAAGCCTCACTTATAACAGCGAAAACCAGTGAAATAACTGTGGCAATCTGCACAACCTCACTAATAACAGCGAAAACCACTGAAATAACAGTCACAATCTGCAAAACCTCACTAATAACAGCGAAAACCACTGAAATAACTGTGGCAATCTGCACAACCTCACTAATAACAGCGAAAACCACTGAAATAACAGTCACAATCTGCAAAGCCTCACTAATAACAGCGAAAACCACTCCAATAACTGTGGCAATCTGCACAACCTCACTAATAACAGCGAAAACCACTGAAATAACAGTCACAATCTGCAAAGCCTCACTAATAACAGCGAAAACCACTGAAATAACTGTGGCAATCTGCACAACCTCACTAATAACAGCGAAAACCACTGAAATAACAGTCACAATCTGCAAAGCCTCACTAATAACAGCGAAAACCACTGAAATAACAGTCACAATCTGCAAAGCCTCACTAATAACAGCGAAAACCACTGAAATAACTGTGGCAATCTGCACAACCTCACTAATAACAGCGAAAACCACTAAAATAACAGTCACAATCTGCAAAGCCTCACTAATAACAGCGAAAACCACTGAAATAACTGTGGCAATCTGCACAACCTCACTAATAACAGCGAAAACCACTGAAATAACAGTCACAATCTGCAAAGCCTCACTAATAACAGCGAAAACCACTGAAATAACTGTGGCAATCTGCACAACCTCACTAATAACAGCGAAAACCACTGAAATAACAGTCACAATCTGCAAAGCCTCACTTATAACAGCGAAAACCAGTGAAATAACTGTGGCAATCTGCACAACCTCACTAATAACAGCCAAAACCACTGAAATAACAGTCACAATCTGCAAAGCCTCACTAATAACAGCGAAAACCTCTGAAATAACTGTGGCAATCTGCACAACCTCACTAATAACAGCGAAAACCACTGAAATAACAGTCACAATCTGCAAAGCCTCACTAATAACAGCGAAAACCACTGAAATAACTGTGGCAATCTGCACAACCTCACTAATAACAGCGAAAACCACTGAAATAACAGTCACAATCTGCAAAGCCTCACTTATAACAGCGAAAACCAGTGAAATAACTGTGGCAATCTGCACAACCTCACTAATAACAGCGAAAACCACTGAAATAACAGTCACAATCTGCAAAGCCTCACTAATAACAGCGAAAACCACTGAAATAACTGTGGCAATCTGCACAACCTCACTAATAACAGCGAAAACCACTGAAATAACAGTCACAATCTGCAAAGCCTCACTAATAACAGCGAAAACCACTGAAATAACTGTGGCAATCTGCACAACTTCACTAATAACAGCGAAAACCACTGATATAACAGTCACAATATGCAAAGCCTCACTAATAACAGCGAAAACCACTGAAATAACTGTGGCAATCTGCACAACCTCACTAATAACAGCGAAAACCACTGAAATAACAGTCACAATCTGCAAAGCCTCACTAATAACAGCGAAAACCACTGAAATAACAGTCACAATCTGCAAAGCCTCACTAATAACAGCGAAAACCACTGAAATAACTGTGGCAATCTGCACAACCTCACTAATAACAGCGGAAACCACTAAAATAACAGTCACAATCTGCAAAGCCTCACTAATAACAGCGAAAACCACTGAAATAACTGTGGCAATCTGCACAACCTCACTAATAACAGCGAAAACCACTGAAATAACAGTCACAATCTGCAAAGCCTCACTAATAACAGCGAAAACCACTGAAATATCTGTGGCAATCTGCACAACCTCACTAATAACAGCGAAAACCACTGAAATAAATGTCACAATCTGCAAAGCCTCACTAATAACAGCGAAAACCACTGAAATAACTGTGGCAATCTGCACAACCTCACTTATAACAGCGAAAACCACTGAAATAACAGTCACAATCTGCAAAGCCTCACTTATAACAGCGAAAACCAGTGAAATAACTGTGGCAATCTGCACAACCTCACTAATAACAGCGAAAACCACTGAAATAACAGTCACAATCTGCAAAGCCTCACTAATAACAGCGAAAACCACTGAAATAACTGTGGCAATCTGCACAACCTCACTAATAACAGCGAAAACCACTGAAATAACAGTCACAATCTGCAAAGCCTCACTAATAACAGCGAAAACCACTGAAATAACTGTGGCAATCTGCACAACCTCGCTAATAACAGCGAAAACCACTGAAATAACAGTCGCAATCTGCAAAGCCTCACTTATAACAGCGAAAACCAGTGAAATAACTGTGGCAATCTGCACAACCTCACTAATAACAGCGAAAACCACTGAAATAACAGTCACAATCTGCAAAGCCTCACTAATAACAGCGAAAACCACTGAAATAACTGTGGCAATCTGCACAACCTCACTAATAACAGCGAAAACCACTGAAATAACAGTCACAATCTGCAAAGCCTCACTAATAACAGCGAAAACCACTCCAATAACTGTGGCAATCTGCACAACCTCACTAATAACAGCGAAAACCACTGAAATAACAGTCACAATCTGCAAAGCCTCACTAATAACAGCGAAAACCACTGAAATAACTGTGGCAATCTGCACAACCTCACTAATAACAGCGAAAACCACTGAAATAACAGTCACAATCTGCAAAGCCTCACTAATAACAGCGAAAACCACTGAAATAACAGTCACAATCTGCAAAGCCTCACTAATAACAGCGAAAACCACTGAAATAACTGTGGCAATCTGCACAACCTCACTAATAACAGCGAAAACCACTAAAATAACAGTCACAATCTGCAAAGCCTCAGTAATAACAGCGAAAACCACTGAAATAACTTTGGCAATCTGCACAACCTCACTAATAACAGCGAAAACCACTGAAATAACAGTCACAATCTGCAAAGCCTCACTAATAACAGCGAAAACCACTGAAATAACTGTGGCAATCTGCACAACCTCACTAATAACAGCGAAAACCACTGAAATAACAGTCACAATCTGCAAAGCCTCACTTATAACAGCGAAAACCAGTGAAATAACTGTGGCAATCTGCACAACCTCACTAATAACAGCGAAAACCACTGAAATAACAGTCACAATCTGCAAAGCCTCACTATAACAGCGAAAACCACTGAAATAACAGTCACAATCTGCAAAGCCTCACTAATAACAGCGAAAACCACTGAAATAACTGTGGCAATCTGCACAACCTCACTAATAACAGCGAAAACCACTGAAATAACAGTCACAAT
>CAXASF010000502.1:0-62000 GCA_963971475.1 Chrysops caecutiens | reverse complement strand
CGTTCTCAATTATACTTTTCGGATTAGATGCGTTATTACGGCTAGCGTTATACAAAGAAAATTTAGTTGACATGTAATCTCTATTTCTATGTGTATTTGATGTGAACCAGTTTATGTAAATTCTTCGTCTTATATTGTGCTCTTCGACAGGACAGATGACGGTTTGAATGGGTTTCTGTTACGTTAGCGTTTGGGGAGAGGGTGTAGATTTTCCACCTTTATGGTTTTCGATTGGGGCTGCTTATGGGGTTGAATACCGGGCTAAGACATTGATTCCCTTACTGGTCTGGTGTGTTCTCTATCCTAGGCAGTGGGTCTTCATTCCTTTCGTTATTTTATAAGCTTTTCATTCCTTTCGTTATTTTATAAACTTTTCATTCCTTTCGTTATTTTATAAACTTTGCTGACTTTTATTTACCATGGCTTCTGACCATTAACTACTAACAAAAGTTGGTTTTTATTGTCTCCAATGTTCAGAGTGTTGATTATCCTTTTTATTTACTTTTTGTTTAATTTCGTTGTTTAGTTTTTTGGTTTACTTCGCAGTTAGATTCTCAATTTGCTTTTCCACATTTTATTCTCTTTTTCGTGTCTTTCTCTTTACTTATCTATATATATATCTATGTATTTTGTTATTTCTCATTTATCTGTTGTTTCGTTTGAGTGTTTCTTTCTTATTATTTCCCTCGTTTTACTATCTTGGGTCCGTTTCTTCGCTAGTGTGTCCTTTGTATATTTCACCTACCAAAACGTGCGAGTCTTGGAGAATAAGGTGACCGTCATTTTTGCGAGTATGACGTTGAGCGCATTTTGGAACATTTTCACCTACCAAAACGTGCGAGTCTTGGAGCTTAGGTGACTCTTCCCGGCACGCACTGTAACTGAACCTATGGTTCCGTTCTATGTACCTATTTTGAAGAGTTTTTGTAGTTCTGCGCCAGTTTCAAGTAGTTCGACGTTATTGAAACTTTTCCTTGTCCTCCGTGCCTTTTTTTTCCGTACGAACTGTATTACACTCCGCAGTTTGCGAGCCGCGGTAATATGAGTGTTTACCTTCGATGGGGTCACGTTGAACAGTTATTTCGTCCAATTTCAATAACATCTCCACATCTTCAATTTGAAAGCTGGACCTTCCATGATACATAATCTTTATACCATCCTCCTGCTTGTATAATTGTTACATTTGCCATCTACTTCTACACATAGTTGCCTTTTCACATAAATATTCTACCTATATTTTCCTTTATTTTCGTCTTATATTTGCTGTTTATATATATCGTTATTGCATTTTAACCATTGGAGATAATTGCCATGTGATCCTCAAATATATTTTAATCTACTTTCTTTGCTTCAGTTTAAGTGTTTTACATATGCGTTCTCCTTTTTCTTTCTTTTATTTCTTGTTATTTATCTATTACCAATTTTTTTTTTTTGACTTTTGTCATTGAACAATTACATTTAATATCTTGGACTAGTCTTAGGGTTTAAAAAATCTTAAACCATTTGAAAGTTTTTAGTAATTTTACGGATTTCTTTGACCAAAATAACAAAGTTTAAAATACATAGCTAAAATACTAATACAGTTTACATATTTGATAAAATTTCAATCGGTATGTTAATTTATATTTATATTATTTCTTTTAATTTAATTTGGGTACTTTTCGTTCATTTTATTTTGTTGTTTGAGGTGCAAATTTGCGATTCTCTAAATTACAAGTGTTTGCCTCCTTACCCCTGTAAATCCCCTGTGTCAAGCCCATCATCTTTTCATCTTCAGGTTATCTGTTGTTTCAGTATCCAGCGTTAACGCTTGTCTCTCTTTTTTTTTTTTTTTTTTTTATCACATGAGTAGTTGAATAACTAGTATATGGATCGTGTGTGATGAACCCTGGGAAAAGTTGCCTTGGTGTGTTATTGCCT
Source organism: Chrysops caecutiens (assembly GCA_963971475.1). Classification (NCBI taxonomy): domain Eukaryota; kingdom Metazoa; phylum Arthropoda; class Insecta; order Diptera; family Tabanidae; genus Chrysops; species Chrysops caecutiens. The sequence continues at coordinate 60,080 of CAXASF010000502.1, read as the reverse complement.
TCGTAGCTGACAACAATTAGAGATGATGTTGGTATATCTATGTTCCGCTGTTGTTTGCGGTGGCATTATGATTAAAAGGGGTCTCCTAGGTGAACGTGAATTGATCGTTGCATATTCTGGTGACTGTATGGGTGGTCTTGTACCTTCATTGTTATCAGATGTTAGCTGCTTCTGACTTTCAGGATAAGAGTGCGGCGTAGTTTACCTCACTGGTCTAGAATAAGCTCTATTCTAGGTCGTAAGTATGAAACTCCTGTTTTTTCTTAGCTGAGCCTTATTTGCCATGGCTTCTAGACATCGGGTCCCAGGTCATCTGGGACTACTAACAATAGGTTGTTCCACCGATTTCAACTTATTTTCATTTGTTTTATTTCCCTATATATATCTCCTGAATTTCTGCTCGTGATTCTTTTCCATATTCACGTCGGTGATTCTGGATTTTGTTTCTCCTTTCGTCTCATTATCGTGTTTTCCTTTCTGTCTTATTAATCTTCTAATCTCTAATTTTTAGTTTGAAATGTGTACTTCGTAATGAGTCCATTTCGTGGCTGTCTCATTTCTCCTAATTGAGATATTAACTCTCTCCGTAACGTGCGAGTTTCGGATATGCAGACGATCGTCTTATTTGCGAGTATGGCGGTATCAAGGAGTGTAACTCTTTTACGGATGAGAGCCCCCTGTTGATAGTATAGAGATGTCCTTTTTCCCTCCGTGTTTTTCCAAGTGCGAGGCTAAGGCACACTTCGTAGTTGCGGGCCACATTTGTCTAAGTGTCCTTCTTGGATGAAATTTTCGAGTTCGTTGGTTATTCTGCCTATTTCCGTTACATCAACAGTTGCTGGTTGAACCTTGCTATGCCAATTTGTCGTATTCATATCAAATCACCGTTTTGTTTTTGTTACTTTAATTCCTTCTTGTTTCAATTAGTCCATTAACATTTCGTGATTGGAAAAGTTGTACGTCGCTGGGTTTTTCGGAAGCTATTTCACTTTTATTAAGTCACCTTTTCAGCGTCAATATGCCATTTTCTTCTTAACACAGCGTATATGTCACCTTCCCCTCTTTCGGTGTCAATATTTCGCGTCGCAGATCCTTCCTTTTCTTAAGCGGTCATCTTTTCATTCACAGCATATGTCGTGGCTATGAGCGTGTCATAAGTTCTTAAGTTGCGGCTGCGCCAAAATGTTATGAAATTCTACATTTCAATTTCCCTTATTGAAATGTAGAATTTCTATTATTAATTTATATCTTTATTTCATAGTTGATTGTTATATTTACTAATAATTCTTTATTGCATTACTTTTTCATTCCTAATTCAATTTAGCTAATCCTTAGTCATTATACAATCCAACTTATTATTATTTGTTATGCCATTGGCTTTACACTTAGTCATAGTACAATTCAACTTGTTATTATTTGTTGTGCATAATACAATTTGTCTCATTCTTAGCTTCCTAACACTTACTACACTTGGTTTCTTGGGTCTGGGTCCAGCTGCAGGATTCTTCGGAGCTTCTTCCACTTTTAGTTTGTCCTACTCCTTCGTTCGACGTTTATAATTGCCTGTCGTCTACTTGGACGGTTCAGGTTTTACCAGGTAGCCGATTGCTTGATCGGGTTACCTTTTTACCAATTATCGTCGACTTCCAGTCTCCAACTGCTTGGCCGGGTTCGTTTCTTCTTCTTCTGTTTGTCTTCTTTGGTTAGGCTGGAACATGTCTTCCTGCATTGTGCTGAACTCATCTCCTCCTCGACGCGTATCGCTGCCTCGCCGGACCCAGACTGACCGTTGATCGATTCTAGGTTCCTATATATAGCACCAATAGTGCTGATATGTCGCTTTCCCACGATCAAAAGTTCCCATCGTGGTCGCTGATGTATCAATTTTCCCGATCAAATACTCCTAATTCCCATCGTTCCCGGATGCACGTGTCAGGTCAATGAATTTCTTTCTCTGCAGGTGACTCTCTCACTGTGAATTGTTGTTTTGACATCGAACATTGACCCATTATTTAATTGCTTTCCCATTTTCTTCTCAATTAATGAACGTCCCCGTGTAGTTGTTGTTGTTTTTTCCAGGTTTCATGTTTCATCCTCCGTCGTAGCGACCGGCTGTCGCTTATTTCCGCGTTTCTGCTGAATCAGCAATTTTCGTTTAAACGGCGTGAATGGAGGTGTCAGGTAGCGTCCATGCGGCAACTGACCAGCGGTCGTTATCACCGCGGTTTTGCTGGGTCAGCAATTTTTGCTGACTCGGCGCGAATTCCGTTGTGGAATGTGATGGTCGGATCATGTTTCAATTTTCATTCAAACTTTTTATCCAAGGTCAGATTTGTTTACAAGCGGTGATCGTGACCATTTGTTGACTTCGTGACGTCATTGGGGTTTCCAGTTTTGAATGAAAGTATATTTGGTGGTGTTTTGGCGGGTTTTAAGGGCATTTTCGGGGGTTTTTCGACATATTATCCTCCTCTGATGATGTAGCTTCTTCGTGACGTCATCTAATTGTCCTTTTGGGCGCTTTTTCCAGGTGTTTTTAGATCCTCCTTGGTCCTTTCGGCGATAAATCTCTGTAGGGACTCTTTTGGTGGCCTTTGGTGGTATATAGGCGTGGTGGTATATAGTTTTCTGAAGAATTTCTGGGTCATAACAGTCACAATCTGCAAAGCCTCACTAATAACAGCGAAAACCACTGAAATAACTGTGGCAATCTGCACAACCTCACTAATAACAGCGAAAACCACTGAAATAACAGTCACAATCTGCAAAGCCTCACTAATAACAGCGAAAACCACTGAAATAAATGTGGCAATCTGCACAACCTCACTAATAACAGCGAAAACCACTAAAATAACAGTCACAATCTGCAAAGCCTCACTAATAACAGCGAAAACCACTGAAATTACTGTGGCAATCTGCACAACCTCACTAATAACAGCGAAAACCACTAAAATAACAGTCACAATCTGCAAAGCCTCACTAATAACAGCGAAAACCACTGAAATAACTGTGGCAATCTGCACAACCTCACTAATAACAGCGAAAACCACTGAAATAACTGTGGCAATCTGCACAACCTCACTAATAACAGCGAAAACCACTGAAATAACAGTCACAATCTGCAAAGCCTCACTAATAACAGCGAAAACCACTAAAATAACAGTCACAATCTGCACAACCTCACTAATAACAGCGAAAACCACTGAAATAACAGTCACAATCTGCAAAGCCTCACTAATAACAGCGAAAACCACTAAAATAACTGTGGCAATCTGCACAACCTCACTAATAACAGTGAAAACCACTGAAATAACAGTCACAATCTGCAAAGCCTCACTAATAACAGCGAAAACCACTGAAATAACTGTGGCAATCTGCACAACCTCACTAATAACAGCGAAAACCACTAAAAAAACAGTCACAATCTGCAAAGCCTCACTAATAACAGCGAAAACCACTGAAATAACTGTGGCAATCTGCACAACCTCACTAATAACAGCGAAAACCACTGAAATAACAGTCACAATCTGCAAAGCCTCACTAATAACGGCGAAAACCACTGAAGTAACTGTGGCAATCTGCACAACCTCACTAATAACAGCGAAAACCACTGAAATAACAGTCACAATCTGCAAAGCCTCACTAATAACAGCGAAAACCAATGAAATAACTGTGGCAATCTGCACAACCTCACTAATAACAGCGAAAACCACTGAAATAACTGTGGCAATCTGCACAACCTCACTAATACAGCGAAAACCACTAAAATAACAGTCACAATCTGCAAAGCCTCACTAATAACAGCGAAAACCACTAAAATAACAGTCACAATCTGCAAAGCCTCACTAATAACAGCGAAAACCACTGAAATAACAGTCACAATCTGCAAAGCCTCACTAATAACGGCGAAAACCACTGAAGTAACTGTGGCAATCTGCACAACCTCACTAATAACAGCGAAAACCACTGAAATAACAGTCACAATCTGCAAAGCCTCACTAATAACAGCGAAAACCAATGAAATAACTGTGGCAATCTGCACAACCTCACTAATAACAGCGAAAACCACTGAAATAACTGTGGCAATCTGCACAACCTCACTAATAACAGCGAAAACCACTGAAATAACAGTCACAATCTGCAAAGCCTCACTAATAACAGCGAAAACCACTAAAATAACAGTCACAATCTGCAAAGCCTCACTAATAACAGCGAAAACCACTGAAATAACTGTGGCAATCTGCACAACCTCACTAATAACAGCGAAAACCACTAAAATAACAGTCACAATCTGCAAAGCCTCACTAATAACAGCGAAAACCACTAAAATAACAGTCACAATCTGCAAAGCCTCACTAATAACAGCGAAAACCACTGAAATAACTGTGGCAATCTGCACAACCTCACATATAACAGCGAAAACCACTAAAGTAACAGTCACAATCTGCAAAGCCTCACTAATAACGGCGAAAACCACTGAAGTAACTGTGGCAATCTGCACAACCTCACTAATAACAGCGAAAACCACTGAAATAACAGTCACAATCTGCAAAGCCTCACTAATAACAGCGAAAACCAATGAAATAACTGTGGCAATCTGCACAACCTCACTAATAACAGCGAAAACCACTAAAATAACAGTCACAATCTGCAAAGCCTCACTAATAACAGCGAAAACCACTGAAATAACTGTGGCAATCTGCACAACCTCACTAATAACAGCGAAAACCACTAAAATAACAGTCACAATCTGCAAAGCCTCACTAATAACAGCGAAAACCACTGAAATAACTGTGGCAATCTGCACAACCTCACTAATAACAGCGAAAACCACTAAAATAACAGTCACAATCTGCAAAGCCTCACTAATTACAGCGAAAACCACTGAAATAACAGTCACAATCTGCAAAGCCTCACTAATAACAGCGAAAACCACTGAAATAACTGTGGCAATCTGCACAACCTCACTAATAACAGCGAAAACCACTCAAATAACAGTCACAATCTGCAAAGCCTCACTAATAACAGCGAAAACCACTGAAATAACTATGGCAATCTGCACAACCTCACTAATAACAGCGAAAACCACTGAAATAACAGTCACAATCTGCAAAGCCTCACTAATAACAGCGAAAACCACTGAAATAACTGTGGCAATCTGCACAACCTCACTAATAACAGCGAAAACCACTGAAATAACAGTCACAATCTGCAAAGCCTCACTAATAACAGCGAAAACCACTGAAATAACTGTGGCAATCTGCACAACCTCACTAAGAACAGCGAAAACCACTAAAATAACAGTCACAATCTGCAAAGCCTCACTAATAACAGCGAAAACCACTGAAATAACTGTGGCAATCTGCACAACCTCACTAATAACAGCGAAAACCACTGAAATAACAGTCACAATCTGCAAAGCCTCACTAATAACAGCGAAAACCACTGAAATAACTGTGGCAATCTGCACAACCTCACTAATAACAGCGAAAACCACTGAAATAACAGTCACAATCTGCACAACCTCACTAATAACAGCGAAAACCACTGAAATAACAGTCACAATCTGCAAAGCCTCACTAATAACAGCGAAAACCACTGAAATAACTGTGGCAATCTGCACAACCTCACTAATAACAGCGAAAACCACTAAAATAACAGTCACAATCTGCAAAGCCTCACTAATAACAGCGAAAACCACTGAAATAACTGTGGCAATCTGCACAACCTCACTAATAACAGCGAAAACCACTGAAATAACAGTCACAATCTGCAAAGCCTCACTAATAACAGCGAAAACCACTGAAAAAACTGTGGCAATCTGCACAACCTCACTAATAACAGCGAAAACCACTGAAATAACAGTCACAATCTGCAAAGCCTCACTAATAACAGCGAAAACCACTGAAATAACTGTGGCAATCTGCACAACCTCACTAATAACAGCGAAAACCACTAAAATAACAGTCACAATCTGCAAAGCCTCACTAATAACAGCGAAAACCACTGAAATAACTGTGGCAATCTGCACAACCTCACTAATAACAGCGAAAACCACTGAAATAACAGTCACAATCTGCAAAGCCTCACTAATAACAGCGAAAACCACTGAAATAACTGTGGCAATCTGCACAACCTCACTAATAACAGCGAAAACCACTGAAATAACAGTCACAATCTGCAAAGCCTCACTAATAACAGCGAAAACCACTGAAATAACTGTGGCAATCTGCACAACCTCACTAAGAACAGCGAAAACCACTAAAATAACAGTCACAATCTGCAAAGCCTCACTAATAACAGCGAAAACCACTGAAATAACTGTGGCAATCTGCACAACCTCACTAATAACAGTGAAAACCACTGAAATAACAGTCACAATCTGCAAAGCCTCACTAATAACAGCGAAAACCACTGAAATAACTGTGGCAATCTGCACAACCTCACTAATAACAGCGGAAAACCACTAAAAAAACAGTCACAATCTGCAAAGCCTCACTAATAACAGCGAAAACCACTGAAATAACTGTGGCAATCTGCACAACCTCACTAATAACAGCGAAAACCACTGAAATAACAGTCACAATCTGCAAAGCCTCACTAAATACAGCGAAAACCACTGAAATAACTGTGGCAATCTGCACAACCTCACTAATAACAGCGAAAACCACTAAAATAACAGTCACAATCTGCAAAGCCTCACTAATAACAGCGAAAACCACTGAAATAACTGTGGCAATCTGCACAACCTCACTAATAACAGCGAAAACCACTGAAATAACAGTCACAATCTGCAAAGCCTCACTAATAACAGCGAAAACCACTGAAATAACTGTGGCAATCTGCACAACCTCACTAATAACAGCGAAAACCACTGAAATAACAGTCACAATCTGCAAAGCCTCACTAATAACAGCGAAAACCACTGAAATAACTGTGGCAATCTGCACAACCTCACTAATAACACCGAAAACTACTAAAATAACAGTCACAATCTGCAAAGCCTCACTAATAACAGCGAAAACCACTGAAATAACTGTGGCAATCTGCACAACCTCACTAAGAACAGCGAAAACCACTAAAATAACAGTCACAATCTGCAAAGCCTCACTAATAACAGCGAAAACCACTGAAATAACTGTGGCAATCTGCACAACCTCACTAATCACAGCGAAAACCACTGAAATAACAGTCACAATCTGCAAAGCCTCACTAATAACAGCGAAAACCACTGAAATAACTGTGGCAATCTGCACAACCTCACTAATAACAGCGAAAACCACTGAAATAACAGTCACAATCTGCACAACCTCACTAATAACAGCGAAAACCACTGAAATAACAGTCACAATCTGCAAAGCCTCACTAATAACAGCGAAAACCACTGATATAACTGTGGCAATCTGCACAACCTCACTAATAACAGCGAAAACCACTAAAATAACAGTCACAATCTGCAAAGCCTCACTAATAACAGCGAAAACCACTGAAATAACTGTGGCAATCTGCACAACCTCACTAATAACAGCGAAAACCACTGAAATAACAGTCACAATCTGCAAAGCCTCACTAATAACAGCGAAAACCACTGAAAAAACTGTGGCAATCTGCACAACCTCACTAATAACAGCGAAAACCACTGAAATAACAGTCACAATCTGCAAAGCCTCACTAATAACAGCTAAAACCACTGAAATAACTGTGGCAATCTGCACAACCTCACTAATAACAGCGAAAACCACTAAAATAACAGTCACAATCTGCAAAGCCTCACTAATAACAGCGAAAACCACTGAAATAACTGTGGCAATCTGCTCAACCTCACTAATAACAGCGAAAACCACTAAAATAACAGTCACAATCTGCAAAGCCTCACTAATAACAGCGAAAACCACTGAATAACTGTGGCAATCTGCACAACCTCACTAATAACAGCGAAAACCACTAAAATAACAGTCACAATCTGCAAAGCCTCACTAATAACAGCGAAAACCACTGAAATAACTGTGGCAATCTGCACAACCTCACTAATAACAGCGAAAACCTCTAAAATAACAGTCACAATCTGCAAAGCCTCACTAATAACAGCGAAAACCACTGAAATAACTGTGGCAATCTGCACAACCTCACTAATAACAGCGAAAACCACTGAAATAACAGTCACAATCTGCAAAGCCTCACTAATAACAGCGAAAACCACTGAAATAACTGTGGCAATCTGCACAACCTCACTAATAACAGCGAAAACCACTAAAATAACAGTCACAATCTGCAAAGCCTCACTAATAACAGCGAAAACCAATGAAATAACTGTGGCAATCTGCACAACCTCACTAATAACAGCGAAAACCACTAAAATAACAGTCACAATCTGCAAAGCCTCACTAATAACAGCGAAAACCACTGAAATAACTGTGGCAATCTGCACAACCTCACTAATAACAGCGAAAACAACTAAAATAACAGTCACAATCTGCAAAGCCTCACTAATAACAGCGAAAACCACTGAAATAACTGTGGCAATCTGCACAACCTCACTAATAACAGCGAAAACCACTAAAATAACAGTCACAATCTGCAAAGCCTCACTAATAACAGCGAAAACCACTGATATAACTGTGGCAATCTGCACAACCTCACTAATAACAGCGAAAACCACTGAAATAACAGTCACAATCTGCAAAGCCTCACTAATAATAGCGAAAACCACTGAAATAACTGTGGCAATCTGCACAACCTCACTAATAACAGCGAAAACCACTGAAATAACAGTCACAATCTGCAAAGCCTCACTAATAACAGCGAAAACCACTGAAATAACTGTGGCAATCTGCACAACCTCACTAATAACAGCGAAAACCACTAAAATAACAGTCACAATCTGCAAAGCCTCACTAATAACAGCAAAAACCACTGAAATAACTGTGGCAATCTGCACAACCTCACTAATAACAGCGAAAACCACTGATATAACAGTCACAATCTGCAAAGCCTCACTAATAACAGCGAAAACCACTGAAATAACTGTGGCAATCTGCACAACCTCACTAATAACAGCGAAAACCACTGAAATAACAGTCACAATCTGCAAAGCCTCACTAATAACAGCGAAAACCACTGAAATAACTGTGGCAATCTGCACAACCTCACTAATAACAGCGAAAACCACTAAAATAACAGTCACAATCTGCAAAGCCTCACTAATAACAGCGAAAACCACTGAAATAACTGTGGCAATCTGCACAACCTCACTAATAACAGCGAAAACCACTAAAGTAACAGTCACAATCTGCAAAGCCTCACTAATAACAGCGAAAACCACTGAAATAACTGTGGCAATCTGCACAACCTCACTAATAACAGCGAAAACCACTAAAATAACAGTCACAATCTGCAAAGCCTCACTAATAACAGCGAAAACCACTGAAATAACTGTGGCAATCTGCACAACCTCACTAATAACAGCAAAAACCACTAAAATAACAGTCACAATCTGCAAAGCCTCACTAATAACAGCGAAAACCACTGATATAACTGTGGCAATCTGCACAACCTCACTAATAACAGCGAAAACCACTGAAATAACAGTCACAATCTGCAAAGCCTCACTAATAACAGCGAAAACCACTGAAATAACTGTGGCAATTTGCACAACCTCACTAATAACAGCGAAAACCACTAAAATAACAGTCACAATCTGCAAAGCCTCACTAATAACAGCGAAAACCACTGAAATAACAGTCACAATCTGCAAAGCCTCACTAATAACAGCGAAAACCACTGAAATAACTGTGGCAATCTGCACAACCTCACTAATAACAGCGAAAACCACTAAAATAACAGTCACAATCTGCAAAGCCTCACTAATAACAGCGAAAACCACTGAAATAACTGTGGGAATCTGCACAACCTCACTAATAACAGCGAAAACCACTGAAATAACAGTCACAATCTGCAAAGCCTCACTAATAACAGCGAAAACCACTGAAATAACTGTGGCAATCTGCACAACCTCACTAATAACAGCGAAAACCACTGAAATAACAGTCACAATCTGCAAAGCCTCGCTAATAACAGCGAAAACCACTGAAATAACTGTGGCAATCTGCACAACCTCACTAATAACAGCGAAAACCACTAAAATAACAGTCACAATCTGCAAAGCCTCACTAATAACAGCGAAAACCACTGAAATAACTGTGGCAATCTGCACAACCTCACTTATAACAGCGAAAACCACTGAAATAACAGTCACAATCTGCAAAGCCTCACTAATAACAGCGAAAACCACTGAAATAACTGTGGCAATCTGCACAACCTCACTAATAACAGCGAAAACCACTGAAATAAACAGTCACAATCTGCAAAGCCTCACTAATAACAGCGAAAACCACTGAAATAATTGTGGCAATCTGCACAACCTCACTAATAACAGCGAAAACCACTAAAATAACAGTCACAATCTGCAAAGCCTCACTAATAACAGCGAAAACCACTGAAATAACTGTGGCAATCTGCACAACCCCACTAATAACAGCGAAAACCACTAAAATAACAGTCACAATCTGCAAAGCCTCACTAATAACAGCGAAAACCACTGAAATAACAGTCACAATCTGCAAAGCCTCACTAATAACAGCGAAAACCACTGAAATAACTGTGGCAATCTGCACAACCTCACTAATAACAGCGAAAACCACTGAAATAACAGTCACAATCTGCAAAGCCTCACTAATAACAGCGAAAACCACTGAAATAACTGTGGCAATCTGCACAACCTCACTAATAACAGCGAAAACCAATGAAATAACAGTCACAATCTGCAAAGCCTCACTAATAACAGCGAAAACCACTGAAATAACTGTGGCAATCTGCACAACCTCACTAATAACAGCGAAAACCACTGAAATAACAGTCACAATCTGCAAAGCCTCACTAATAACAGCGAAAACCACTGAAATAACTGTGGCAATCTGCACAACCTCACTAATAACAGCGAAAACCACTGAAATAACAGTCACAATCTGCAAAGCCTCACTAATAACAGCGAAAACCACTGAAATAACTGTGGCAATCTGCACAACCTCACTAATAACAGCGAATACCACTAAAATAACAGTCACAATCTGCAAAGCCTCACTAATAACAGCGAAAACTACTGAAATTACTGTGGCAATCTGCACAACCTCACTAATAACAGCGAAAACCACTAAAATAACAGTCACAATCTGCCATGCCTCACTAATAACAGCGAAAACCACTGAAATAACTGTGGCAATCTGCACAACCTCACTAATAACAGCGAAAACCACTGAAATAACAGTCACAATCTGCAAAGCCTCACTAATAACAGCGAAAACCACTGAAATAACTGTGGCAATCTGCACAACCCCACTAATAACAGCGAAAACCACTAAAATAACAGTCACAATCTGCAAAGCCTCACTAATAACAGCGAAAACCACTGAAATAACTGTGGCAATCTGCACAACCTCACTAATAACAGCGAAAACCACTGAAATAACAGTCACAATCTGCAAAGCCTCACTAATAACAGCAAAAACCACTGAAATAACTGTGGCAATCTGCACAACCTCACTAATAACAGCGAAAACCACTAAAATAACAGTCACAATCTGCAAAGCCTCACTAATAACAGCGAAAACCACTGAAATAACTGTGGCAATCTGCACAACCTCACTAATAACAGCGAAAACCACTGAAATAACAGTCACAATCTGCAAAGCCTCACTAATAACAGCGAAAACCACTGAAATAACTGTGGCAATCTGCACAACCTCACTAAAAACAGCGAAAACCACTGAAATAACAGTCACAATCTGCAAAGCCTCACTAATAACAGCGAAAACCACTGAAATAACAGTCACAATCTGCAAAGCCTCACTAATAACAGCGAAAACCACTGAAATAACTGTGGCAATCTGCACAACCTCACTAATAACAGCGAAAACCACTAAAATAACAGTCACAATCTGCAAAGCCTCACTAATAACAGCGAAAACCACTGAAATAAGTGTGCCAATCTGCACAACCTCACTAATAACAGCGAAAACCACTGAAATAACAGTCGCAATCTGCAAAGCCTCACTAATAACAGCGAAAACCACTGAAATAACTGTGGCAATCTGCACAACCTCACTAATAACAGCGAAAACCACTAAAATAACAGTCACAATCTGCAAAGCCTCACTAATAACAGCGAAAACCACTGAAATAACTGTGGCAATCTGCACAACCTCACTAATAACAGCGAAAACCACTAAAATAACAGTCACAATCTGCAAAGCCTCACTAATAACAGCGAAAACCACTGAAATAACAGTCACAATCTGCAAAGCCTCACTAATAACAGCGAAAACCACTGAAATAACTGTGGCAATCTGCACAACCTCACTAATAACAGCGAAAACCACTAAAATAACAGTCACAATCTGCAAAGCCTCACTAATAACAGCGAAAACCACTGAAATAACTGTGGCAATCTGCACAACCTCACTAATAACAGCGAAAACCACTGAAATAACAGTCACAATCTGCAAAGCCTCACTAATAACAGCGAAAACCACTGAAATAACTGTGGCAATCTGCACAACCTCACTAATAACAGCGAAAACCACTGAAATAACAGTCACAATCTGCAAAGCCTCGCTAATAACAGCGAAAACCACTGAAATAACTGTGGCAATCTGCACAACCTCACTAATAACAGCGAAAACCACTAAAATAACAGTCACAATCTGCAAAGCCTCACTAATAACAGCGAAAACCACTGAAATAACTGTGGCAATCTGCACAACCTCACTTATAACAGCGAAAACCACTGAAATAACAGTCACAATCTGCAAAGCCTCACTAATAACAGCGAAAACCACTGAAATAACTGTGGCAATCTGCACAACCTCACTAATAACAGCGAAAACCACTGAAATAACAGTCACAATCTGCAAAGCCTCACTAATAACAGCGAAAACCACTGAAATAATTGTGGCAATCTGCACAACCTCACTAATAACAGCGAAAACCACTAAAATAACAGTCACAATCTGCAAAGCCTCACTAATAACAGCGAAAACCACTGAAATAACTGTGGCAATCTGCACAACCCCACTAATAACAGCGAAAACCACTAAAATAACAGTCACAATCTGCAAAGCCTCACTAATAACAGCAAAAAACCACTGAAATAACAGTCACAATCTGCAAAGCCTCACTAATAACAGCGAAAACCACTGAAATAACTGTGGCAATCTGCACAACCTCACTAATAACAGCGAAAACCACTGAAATAACAGTCACAATCTGCAAAGCCTCACTAATAACAGCGAAAACCACTGAAATAACTGTGGCAATCTGCACAACCTCACTAATAACAGCGAAAACCAATGAAATAACAGTCACAATCTGCAAAGCCTCACTAATAACAGCGAAAACCACTGAAATAACTGTGGCAATCTGCACAACCTCACTAATAACAGCGAAAACCACTGAAATAACAGTCACAATCTGCAAAGCCTCACTAATAACAGCGAAAACCACTGAAATAACTGTGGCAATCTGCACAACCTCACTAATAACAGCGAAAACCACTGAAATAACAGTCACAATCTGCAAAGCCTCACTAATAACAGCGAAAACCACTGAAATAACTGTGGCAATCTGCACAACCTCACTAATAACAGCGAATACCACTAAAATAACAGTCACAATCTGCAAAGCCTCACTAATAACAGCGAAAACTACTGAAATTACTGTGGCAATCTGCACAACCTCACTAATAACAGCGAAAACCACTAAAATAACAGTCACAATCTGCCATGCCTCACTAATAACAGCGAAAACCACTGAAATAACTGTGGCAATCTGCACAACCTCACTAATAACAGCGAAAACCACTGAAATAACAGTCACAATCTGCAAAGCCTCACTAATAACAGCGAAAACCACTGAAATAACTGTGGCAATCTGCACAACCCCACTAATAACAGCGAAAACCACTAAAATAACAGTCACAATCTGCAAAGCCTCACTAATAACAGCGAAAACCACTGAAATAACTGTGGCAATCTGCACAACCTCACTAATAACAGCGAAAACCACTGAAATAACAGTCACAATCTGCAAAGCCTCACTAATAACAGCAAAAACCACTGAAATAACTGTGGCAATCTGCACAACCTCACTTAATAACAGCGAAAACCACTAAAATAACAGTCACAATCTGCAAAGCCTCACTAATAACAGCGAAAACCACTGAAATAACTGTGGCAATCTGCACAACCTCACTAATAACAGCGAAAACCACTGAAATAACAGTCACAATCTGCAAAGCCTCACTAATAACAGCGAAAACCACTGAAATAACTGTGGCAATCTGCACAACCTCACTAAAAACAGCGAAAACCACTGAAATAACAGTCACAATCTGCAAAGCCTCACTAATAACAGCGAAAACCACTGAAATAACAGTCACAATCTGCAAAGCCTCACTAATAACAGCGAAAACCACTGAAATAACTGTGGCAATCTGCACAACCTCACTAATAACAGCGAAAACCACTAAAATAACAGTCACAATCTGCAAAGCCTCACTAATAACAGCGAAAACCACTGAAATAAGTGTGCCAATCTGCACAACCTCACTAATAACAGCGAAAACCACTGAAATAACAGTCGCAATCTGCAAAGCCTCACTAATAACAGCGAAAACCACTGAAATAACTGTGGCAATCTGCACAACCTCACTAATAACAGCGAAAACCACTAAAATAACAGTCACAATCTGCAAAGCCTCACTAATAACAGCGAAAACCACTGAAATAACTGTGGCAATCTGCACAACCTCACTAATAACAGCGAAAACCACTGAAATAACAGTCATGTTATGAAATTCTACATTTCAATTTCCCTTATTGAAATGTAGAATTTCTATTATTAATTTATATCTTTATTTCATAGTTGATTGTTATATTTACTAATAATTCTTTATTGCATTACTTTTTCATTCCTAATTCAACTTAGCTAATCCTTAGTCATTATACAATCCAACTTATTATTATTTGTTATGCCATTGGCTTTACACTTAGTCATAGTACAATTCAACTTGTTATTATTTGTTGTGCATAATACAATTTGTCTCATTCTTAGCTTCCTAACACTTACTACACTTGGTTTCTTGGGTCTGGGTCCAGCTGCAGGATTCTTCGGAGCTTCTTCCACTTTTAGTTTGTCCTACTCCTTCGTTCGACGTTTATAATTGCCTGTCGTCTACTTGGACGGTTCAGGTCTTACCAGGTAGCCGATTGCTTGATCGGGTTACCTTTTTACCAATTATCGTCGACTTCCAGTCTCCAACTGCTTGGCCGGGTTCGTTTCTTCTTCTTCTGTTTGTCTTCTTTGGTTAGGCTGGAACATGTCTTCCTGCATTGTGCTGAACTCATCTCCTCCTCGACGCGTATCGCTGCCTCGCCGGACCCAGACTGACCGTTGATCGATTCTAGGTTCCTATATATAGCACCAATAGTGCTGATATGCCGCTTTCCCTCGATCAAAAGTTCCCATCGTGGTCGCTGATGTATCAATTTTCCCGATCAAATACTCCTAATTCCCATCGTTCCCGGATGCACGTGTCAGGTCAATGAATTTCTTTCTCTGCAGGTGACTCTCTCACTGTGAATTGTTGTTTTGACATCGAACATTGACCCATTATTTAATTGCTTTCCCATTTTCTTCTCAATTAATGAACGTCCCCGTGTAGTTGTTGTTGTTTTTTCCAGGTTTCATGTTTCATCCTCCGTCGTAGCGACCGGCTGTCGCTTATTTCCGCGTTTCTGCTGAATCAGCAATTTTCGTTTAAACGGCGTGAATGGAGGTGTCAGGTAGCATCCATGCGGCAACTGACCGGCGGTCGTTATCACCGCGAATTCCGTTGTGGAATGTGATGGTCGGATCATGTTTCAATTTTCATTCAAACTTTTTATCCAAGGTCAGATTTGTTTACAAGCGGTGATCGTGACCATTTGTTGACTTCGTGACGTCATTGGGGATTCCAGTTTTGAATGAAAGTATATTTGGTGGTGTTTTGGCGGGTTTTAAGGGCATTTTCGGGGGTTTTTCGACATATTATCCTCCTCTGATGATGTAGCTTCTTCGTGACGTCATCTAATTGTCGTTTTGGGCGCTTTTTCCAGGTGTTTTAGATCTTCCTTGGTCCTTTCGGCGATTAATCTCTGTAGGGACTCTTTTGGTGGCCTTTGGTGGTATATAGGCGTGGTGGTATATAGTTTTCTGAAGAATTTCTGGGTCGTAACACTCCTCCCCTCTTTAGAAAAGCTTTCCCCTTTTGTTCTTTATTTTTGTTGTTTTTTTTTTTTTTTTTTTTTTTTGTATTGCTAATTCAGTCATCTTTAAACTACCTACTCCTTTACTCCTAGCTTATTGGTAAACTAATAAACTACTATCTACCGTTAACATCTCACTCATTAATTTTAGTCCTATTCTTCTACAATATTCTTGTTATAATATTCTTACAATATTCAATATCCTAATCTTTTACATTTATGATTACAGTCCCCCTTTTTTTTCTCGTTCTAATTACTGATTTTTCTCAATTCTCTTTTTTTTTTTTTTTACACTTTTTTCTTTCTCTCATTGTTACTAAATCGTGGTGGTTGCCGTTTAACGTCATACCCAGGACGGTTAGTTATTCTACATTTTTTCCTTTGAAGCAATTTATTGTATGTTGTTTCTGAGTTTAATATTTTTTCATTTACAGACGACCACTTAATATAATTTAACGTAACGTTACTTAAATTTTGTTCTTCACATATGTTAATTTTACAGATTACAACTCATTTTAATTTAGTTTACCATTACTTAAATGTTATTTTTTAAGACTTATTATAATTTAATTTACCATCGTTTAATTTTATTGCATGTTTATTAATTTATATTGATCATCAACATAGTTCATGATCGTCATGCCGTTTTATGGCTTTTGTTGGCTATTAGTATGTTTTTCCATTTTTTTTTTCTTACGTTCTCAATTATACTTTTCGGATTAGATGCGTTATTACGGCTAGCGTTATACAAAGAAAATTTAGTTGACATGTAATCTCTATTTCTATGTGTATTTGATGTGAACCAGTTTATGTAAATTCTTCGTCTTATATTGTGCTCTTCGACAGGACAGATGACGGTTTGAATGGGTTTCTGTTACGTTAGCGTTTGGGGAGAGGGTGTAGATTTTCCACCTTTATGGTTTTCGATTGGGGCTGCTTATGGGGTTGAATACCGGGCTAAGACATTGATTCCCTTACTGGTCTGGTGTGTTCTCTATCCTAGGCAGTGGGTCTTCATTCCTTTCGTTATTTTATAAGCTTTTCATTCCTTTCGTTATTTTATAAACTTTTCATTCCTTTCGTTATTTTATAAACTTTGCTGACTTTTATTTACCATGGCTTCTGACCATTAACTACTAACAAAAGTTGGTTTTTATTGTCTCCAATGTTCAGAGTGTTGATTATCCTTTTTATTTACTTTTTGTTTAATTTCGTTGTTTAGTTTTTTGGTTTACTTCGCAGTTAGATTCTCAATTTGCTTTTCCACATTTTATTCTCTTTTTCGTGTCTTTCTCTTTACTTATCTATATATATATCTATGTATTTTGTTATTTCTCATTTATCTGTTGTTTCGTTTGAGTGTTTCTTTCTTATTATTTCCCTCGTTTTACTATCTTGGGTCCGTTTCTTCGCTAGTGTGTCCTTTGTATATTTCACCTACCAAAACGTGCGAGTCTTGGAGAATAAGGTGACCGTCATTTTTGCGAGTATGACGTTGAGCGCATTTTGGAACATTTTCACCTACCAAAACGTGCGAGTCTTGGAGCTTAGGTGACTCTTCCCGGCACGCACTGTAACTGAACCTATGGTTCCGTTCTATGTACCTATTTTGAAGAGTTTTTGTAGTTCTGCGCCAGTTTCAAGTAGTTCGACGTTATTGAAACTTTTCCTTGTCCTCCGTGCCTTTTTTTTTCCGTACGAACTGTATTACACTCCGCAGTTTGCGAGCCGCGGTAATATGAGTGTTTACCTTCGATGGGGTCACGTTGAACAGTTATTTCGTCCAATTTCAATAACATCTCCACATCTTCAATTTGAAAGCTGGACCTTCCATGATACATAATCTTTATACCATCCTCCTGCTTGTATAATTGTTACATTTGCCATCTACTTCTACACATAGTTGCCTTTTCACATAAATATTCTACCTATATTTTCCTTTATTTTCGTCTTATATTTGCTGTTTATATATATCGTTATTGCATTTTAACCATTGGAGATAATTGCCATGTGATCGTCAAATATATTTTAATCTACTTTCTTTGCTTCAGTTTAAGTGTTTTACATATGCGTTCTCCTTTTTCTTTCTTTTATTTCTTGTTATTTATCTATTACCAATTTTTTTTTTTTGACTTTTGTCATTGAACAATTACATTTAATATCTTGGACTAGTCTTAGGGTTTAAAAAATCTTAAACCATTTGAAAGTTTTTAGTAATTTTACGGATTTCTTTGACCAAAATAACAAAGTTTAAAATACATAGCTAAAATAATAATACAGTTTACATATTTGATAAAATTTCAATCGGTATGTTAATTTATATTTATATTATTTCTTTTAATTTAATTTGGGTACTTTTCGTTCATTTTATTTTGTTGTTTGAGGTGCAAATTTGCGATTCTCTAAATTACAAGTGTTTGCCTCCTTACCCCTGTAAATCCCCTGTGTCAAGCCCATCATCTTTTCATCTTCAGGTTATCTGTTGTTTCAGTATCCAGCGTTAACGCTTGTCTCTCTTTTTTTTTTTTTTTTTTTTTTTTTATCACATGAGTAGTTGAATAACTAGTATATGGATCGTGTGTGATGAACCCTGGGAAAAGTTGCCTTGGTGTGTTATTGCCTTCGTAGCTGACAACAATTAGAGATGATGTTGGTATATCTATGTTCCGCTGTTGTTTGCGGTGGCATTATGATTAAAAGGGGTCTCCTAGGTGAACGTGAATTGATCGTTGCATATTCTGGTGACTGTATGGGTGGTCTTGTACCTTCATTGTTATCAGATGTTAGCTGCTTCTGACTTTCAGGATAAGAGTGCGGCGTAGTTTACCTCACTGGTCTAGAATAAGCTCTATTCTAGGTCGTAAGTATGAAACTCCTGTTTTTTCTTAGCTGAGCCTTATTTGCCATGGCTTCTAGACATCGGGTCCCAGGTCATCTGGGACTACTAACAATAGGTTGTTCCACCGATTTCAACTTATTTTCATTTGTTTTATTTCCCTATATATATCTCCTGAATTTCTGCTCGTGATTCTTTTCCATATTCACGTCGGTGATTCTGGATTTTGTTTCTCCTTTCGTCTCATTATCGTGTTTTCCTTTCTGTCTTATTAATCTTCTAATCTCTAATTTTTAGTTTGAAATGTGTACTTCGTAATGAGTCCATTTCGTGGCTGTCTCATTTCTCCTAATTGAGATATTAACTCTCTCCGTAACGTGCGAGTTTCGGATATGCAGACGATCGTCTTATTTGCGAGTATGGCGGTATCAAGGAGTGTAACTCTTTTACGGATGAGAGCCCCCTGTTGATAGTATAGAGATGTCCTTTTTCCCTCCGTGTTTTTCCAAGTGCGAGGCTAAGGCACACTTCGTAGTTGCGGGCCACATTTGTCTAAGTGTCCTTCTTGGATGAAATTTTCGAGTTCGTTGGTTATTCTGCCTATTTCCGTTACATCAACAGTTGCTGGTTGAACCTTGCTATGCCAATTTGTCGTATTCATATCAAATCACCGTTTTGTTTTTGTTACTTTAATTCCTTCTTGTTTCAATTAGTCCATTAACATTTCGTGATTGGAAAAGTTGTACGTCGCTGGGTTTTTCGGAAGCTATTTCACTTTTATTAAGTCACCTTTTCAGCGTCAATATGCCATTTTCTTCTTAACACAGCGTATATGTCACCTTCCCCTCTTTCGGTGTCAATATTTCGCGTCGCAGATCCTTCCTTTTCTTAAGCGGTCATCTTTTCATTCACAGCATATGTCGTGGCTATGAGCGTGTCATAAGTTCTTAAGTTGCGGCTGCGCCAAAATGTTATGAAATTCTACATTTCAATTTCCCTTATTGAAATGTAGAATTTCTATTATTAATTTATATCTTTATTTCATAGTTGATTGTTATATTTACTAATAATTCTTTATTGCATTACTTTTTCATTCCTAATTCAATTTAGCTAATCCTTAGTCATTATACAATCCAACTTATTATTATTTGTTATGCCATTGGCTTTACACTTAGTCATAGTACAATTCAACTTGTTATTATTTGTTGTGCATAATACAATTTGTCTCATTCTTAGCTTCCTAACACTTACTACACTTGGTTTCTTGGGTCTGGGTCCAGCTGCAGGATTCTTCGGAGCTTCTTCCACTTTTAGTTTGTCCTACTCCTTCGTTCGACGTTTATAATTGCCTGTCGTCTACTTGGACGGTTCAGGTTTTACCAGGTAGCCGATTGCTTGATCGGGTTACCTTTTTACCAATTATCGTCGACTTCCAGTCTCCAACTGCTTGGCCGGGTTCGTTTCTTCTTCTTCTGTTTGTCTTCTTTGGTTAGGCTGGAACATGTCTTCCTGCATTGTGCTGAACTCATCTCCTCCTCGACGCGTATCGCTGCCTCGCCGGACCCAGACTGACCGTTGATCGATTCTAGGTTCCTATATATAGCACCAATAGTGCTGATATGTCGCTTTCCCACGATCAAAAGTTCCCATCGTGGTCGCTGATGTATCAATTTTCCCGATCAAATACTCCTAATTCCCATCGTTCCCGGATGCACGTGTCAGGTCAATGAATTTCTTTCTCTGCAGGTGACTCTCTCACTGTGAATTGTTGTTTTGACATCGAACATTGACCCATTATTTAATTGCTTTCCCATTTTCTTCTCAATTAATGAACGTCCCCGTGTAGTTGTTGTTGTTTTTTCCAGGTTTCATGTTTCATCCTCCGTCGTAGCGACCGGCTGTCGCTTATTTCCGCGTTTCTGCTGAATCAGCAATTTTCGTTTAAACGGCGTGAATGGAGGTGTCAGGTAGCGTCCATGCGGCAACTGACCAGCGGTCGTTATCACCGCGGTTTTGCTGGGTCAGCAATTTTTGCTGACTCGGCGCGAATTCCGTTGTGGAATGTGATGGTCGGATCATGTTTCAATTTTCATTCAAACTTTTTATCCAAGGTCAGATTTGTTTACAAGCGGTGATCGTGACCATTTGTTGACTTCGTGACGTCATTGGGGATTCCAGTTTTGAATGAAAGTATATTTGGTGGTGTTTTGGCGGGTTTTAAGGGCATTTTCGGGGGTTTTTCGACATATTATCCTCCTCTGATGATGTAGCTTCTTCGTGACGTCATCTAATTGTCCTTTTGGGCGCTTTTTCCAGGTGTTTTTAGATCCTCCTTGGTCCTTTCGGCGATTAATCTCTGTAGGGACTCTTTTGGTGGCCTTTGGTGGTATATAGGCGTGGTGGTATATAGTTTTCTGAAGAATTTCTGGGTCATAACAGTCACAATCTGCAAAGCCTCACTAATAACAGCGAAAACCACTGAAATAACTGTGGCAATCTGCACAACCTCACTAATAACAGCGAAAACCACTGAAATAACAGTCACAATCTGCAAAGCCTCACTAATAACAGCGAAAACCACTGAAATAAATGTGGCAATCTGCACAACCTCACTAATAACAGCGAAAACCACTAAAATAACAGTCACAATCTGCAAAGCCTCACTAATAACAGCGAAAACCACTGAAATTACTGTGGCAATCTGCACAACCTCACTAATAACAGCGAAAACCACTAAAATAACAGTCACAATCTGCAAAGCCTCACTAATAACAGCGAAAACCACTGAAATAACTGTGGCAATCTGCACAACCTCACTAATAACAGCGAAAACCACTGAAATAACTGTGGCAATCTGCACAACCTCACTAATAACAGCGAAAACCACTGAAATAACAGTCACAATCTGCAAAGCCTCACTAATAACAGCGAAAACCACTAAAATAACAGTCACAATCTGCACAACCTCACTAATAACAGCGAAAACCACTGAAATAACAGTCACAATCTGCAAAGCCTCACTAATAACAGCGAAAACCACTAAAATAACAGTCACAATCTGCAAAGCCTCACTAATAACAGCGAAAACCACTGAAATAACTGTGGCAATCTGCACAACCTCACTAATAACAGCGAAAACCACTAAAATAACAGTCACAATCTGCAAAGCCTCACTAATAACAGCGAAAACCACTAAAATAACAGTCACAATCTGCAAAGCCTCACTAATAACAGCGAAAACCACTGAAATAACTGTGGCAATCTGCACAACCTCACTAATAACAGCGAAAACCACTAAAATAACAGTCACAATCTGCAAAGCCTCACTAATAACGGCGAAAACCACTGAAGTAACTGTGGCAATCTGCACAACCTCACTAATAACAGCGAAAACCACTGAAATAACAGTCACAATCTGCAAAGCCTCACTAATAACAGCGAAAACCACTGAAATAACTGTGGCAATCTGCACAACCTCACTAATAACAGCGAAAACCACTAAAATAACAGTCACAATCTGCAAAGCCTAACTAATAACAGCGAAAACCACTGAAATAACTGTGGCAATCTGCACAACCTCACTAATAACAGCGAAAACCACTAAAATAACAGTCACAATCTGCAAAGCCTCACTAATAACAGCGAAAACCACTGAAATAACAGTCACAATCTGCAAAGCCTCACTAATAACAGCGAAAACCACTGAAATAACTGTGGCAATCTGCACAACCTCACTAATAACAGCGAAAACCACTCAAATAACAGTCACAATCTGCAAAGCCTCACTAATAACAGCGAAAACCACTGAAATAACTATGGCAATCTGCACAACCTCACTAATAACAGCGAAAACCACTGAAATAACAGTCACAATCTGCAAAGCCTCACTAATAACAGCGAAAACCACTGAAATAACTGTGGCAATCTGCACAACCTCACTAATAACAGCGAAAACCACTGAAATAACAGTCACAATCTGCAAAGCCTCACTAATAACAGCGAAAACCACTGAAATAACTGTGGCAATCTGCACAACCTCACTAAGAACAGCGAAAACCACTAAAATAACAGTCACAATCTGCAAAGCCTCACTAATAACAGCGAAAACCACTGAAATAACTGTGGCAATCTGCACAACCTCACTAATAACAGCGAAAACCACTGAAATAACAGTCACAATCTGCAAAGCCTCACTAATAACAGCGAAAACCACTGAAATAACTGTGGCAATCTGCACAACCTCACTAATAACAGCGAAAACCACTGCAATAACAGTCACAATCTGCACAACCTCACTAATAACAGCGAAAACCACTGAAATAACAGTCACAATCTGCAAAGCCTCACTAATAACAGCGAAAACCACTGAAATAACTGTGGCAATCTGCACAACCTCACTAATAACAGCGAAAACCACTAAAATAACAGTCACAATCTGCAAAGCCTCACTAATAACAGCGAAAACCACTGAAATAACTGTGGCAATCTGCACAACCTCACTAATAACAGCGAAAACCACTGAAATAACAGTCACAATCTGCAAAGCCTCACTAATAACAGCGAAAACCACTGAAATAACTGTGGCAATCTGCACAACCTCACTAATAACAGCGAAAACCACTGAAATAACAGTCACAATCTGCAAAGCCTCACTAATAACAGCGAAAACCACTGAAATAACTGTGGCAATCTGCACAACCTCACTAATAACAGCGAAAACCACTAAAATAACAGTCACAATCTGCAAAGCCTCACTAATAACAGCGAAAACCACTGAAATAACTGTGGCAATCTGCACAACCTCACTAATAACAGCGAAAACCACTGAAATAACAGTCACAATCTGCAAAGCCTCACTAATAACAGCGAAAACCACTGAAATAACTGTGGCAATCTGCACAACCTCACTAATAACAGCGAAAACCACTGAAATAACAGTCACAATCTGCAAAGCCTCACTAATAACAGCGAAAACCACTGAAATAACTGTGGCAATCTGCACAACCTCACTAATAACAGCGAAAACCACTGAAATAACAGTCACAATCTGCAAAGCCTCACTAATAACAGCGAAAACCACTGAAATAACTGTGGCAATCTGAACAACCTCACTAATAACAGCGAAAACCACTGAAATAACAGTCACAATCTGCAAAGCCTCACTAATAACAGCGAAAACCACTGAAATAACTGTGGCAATCTGCACAACCTCACTAATAACAGCGAAAACCACTGAAATAACAGTCACAATCTGCAAAGCCTCACTAATAACAGCGAAAACCACCGAAATAACTGTGGCAATCTGCACAACCTCACTAATAACAGCGAAAACCACTAAAATAACAGTCACAATCTGCAAAGCCTCACTAATAACAGCGAAAACCACTGAAATAACTGTGGCAATCTGCACAACCTCACTAATAACAGCGAAAACCACTAAAATAACAGTCACAATCTGCAAAGCCTCACTAATAACAGCAAAAACCACTGAAATAACTGTGGCAATCTGCACAACCTCACTAATAACAGCGAAAACCACTGAAATAACAGTCACAATCTGCAAAGCCTCACTAATAACAGCGAAAACCACTGAAATAACTGTGGCAATCTGCACAACCTCACTAATAACAGCGAAAACCACTGAAATAACAGTCACAATCTGCAAAGCCTCACTAATAACAGCGAAAATCACTGAAATAACTGTGGCAATCTGCACAACCTCACTAATAACAGCGAAAACCACTGAAATAACAGTCACAATCTGCAAAGCCTCACTAATAACAGCGAAAACCACTGAAATAACAGTCACAATCTGCAAAGCCTCACTAATAACAGCGAAAACCACTGAAATAACTGTGGCAATCTGCACAACCTCACTAATAACAGCGAAAACCACTGAAATAACAGTCACAATCTGCAAAGCCTCACTAATAACAGCGAAAACCACTGAAATAACTGTGGCAATCTGCACAACCTCACTAATAACAGCGAAAACCACTAAAATAACAGTCACAATCTGCAAAGCCTCTCTAATAACAGCGAAAACCACTGAAATAACTGTGGCAATCAGCACAACCACACTAATAACAGCGAAAACCACTGAAATAACAGTCACAATCTGCAAAGCCTCACTAATAACAGCGAAAACCACTGAAATAACTGTGGCAATCTGCACAACCTCACTCATAACAGCGAAAACTACTGAAATAACAGTCACAATCTGCAAAGCCTCACTAATAACAGCGAAAACCACTGAAATAACTGTGGCAATCTGCACAACCTCACTAATAACAGCGAAAACCACTAAAATAACAGTCACAATCTGCAAAGCCTCACTAATAACAGCGAAAACCACTGAAATAACTGTGGCAATCTGCACAACCTCACTAATAACAGCGAAAACCACTGAAATAACAGTCACAATCTGCAAAGCCTCACTAATAACAGCGAAAACCACTGAAATAACTGTGGCAATCTGCACAACCTCACTAATAACAGCGAAAACCACTGAAATAACAGTCACAATCTGCAAAGCCTCACTAATAACAGCGAAAACCACTGAAATAACTGTGGCAATCTGCACAACCTCACTAATAACAGCGAAAACCACTGAAATAACAAACACAATCTGCAAAGCCTCACTAATAACAGCGAAAACCACTGAAATAACTGTGGCAATCTGCACAACCTCACTAATAACAGCGAAAACCACTAAAATAACAGTCACAATCTGCAAAGCCTCACTAATAACAGCGAAAACCACTGAAATAACTGTGGCAATCTGCACAACCTCACTAATAACAGCGAAAACCACTAAAATAACTGTGGCAATCTGCAAAGCCTCACTAATAACAGCGAAAACCACTGAAATAACTGTGGCAATCTGCACAACCTCACTAATAACAGCGAAAACCACTAAAATAACAGTCACAATCTGCAAAGCCTCACTAATAACAGCGAAAACCACTGAAATAACTGTGGCAATCTGCACAACCTCACTAATAACAGCGAAAACCACTGAAATAACAGTCACAATCTGCAAAGCCTCACTAATAACAGCGAAAACCACTGAAATAACTGTGGCAATCTGCACAACCTCACTAATAACAGCGAAAACCACTAAAATAACAGTCACAATCTGCAAAGCCTCACTAATAACAGCGAAAACCACTGAAATAACTGTGGCAATCTGCACAACCTCACTAATAACAGCGAAAACCACTAAAATAACAGTCACAATCTGCAAAGCCTCACTAATAACAGCGAAAACCACTGAAATAACTGTGGCAATCTGCACAACCTCACTAATAACAGCGAAAACCACTAAAATAACAGTCACAATCTGCAAAGCCTCACTAATAACAGCGAAAACCACTGAAATAACTGTGGCAATCTGCACAACCTCACTAATAACAGCGAAAACCACTAAAATAACAGTCACAATCTGCAAAGCCTCACTAATAACAGCGAAAACCACTGAAATAACTGTGGCAATCTGCACAACCTCACTAATAACAGCGAAAACCACTAAAATAACAGTCACAATCTGCAAAGCCTCACTAATAACAGCGAAAACCACTGAAATAACTGTGGCAATCTGCACAACCTCACTAATAACAGCGAAAACCACTAAAATAACAGTCACAATCTGCAAAGCCTCACTAATAACAGCGAAAACCACTGAAATAACTGTGGCAATCTGCACAACCTCACTAATAACAGCGAAAACCACTAAAATAACAGTCACAATCTGCAAAGCCTCACTAATAACAGCGAAAACCACTGAAATAACTGTGGCAATCTGCACAACCTCACTAATAACAGCGAAAACCACTAAAATAACAGTCACAATCTGCAAAGCCTCACTAATAACAGCGAAAACCACTGAAATAACTGTGGCAATCTGCACAACCTCACTAATAACAGCGGAAACCACTGAACTAACAGTCACAATCTGCAAAGCCTCACTAATAACAGCGAAAACCACTGAAATAACTGAGGCAATCTGCACAACCTCACTAATAACAGCGAAAACCACTAAAATAACAGTCACAATATGCAAAGCCTCACTAATAACAGCGAAAACCACTGAAATAACTGTGGCAATCTGCACAACCTCACTAATAACAGCGAAAACCACTAAAATAACAGTCACAATCTGCAAAGCCTCACTAATAACAGCGAAAACCACTGAAATAACTGTGGCAATCTGCACAACCTCACTAATAACAGAGAAAACCACTAAAATAACAGTCACAATCTGCAAAGCCTCACTAATAACAGCGGAAACCACTGAAATAACTGTGGCAATCTGCACAACCTCACTAATAACAGCGAAAACCACTGAAATAACCGTCACAATCTGCAAAGCCTCACTAATAACAGCGAAAACCACTGAAATAACTGTGGCAATCTGCACAACCTCACTAATAACAGCGAAAACCACTGAAATAACAGTCACAATCTGCAAAGCCTCACTAATAACAGCGAAAACCACTGAAATAACAGTCACAATCTGCAAAGCCTCACTAATAACAGCGAAAACCACTGAAATAACTGTGGCAATCTGCACAACCTCACTAATAACAGCGAAAACCACTGAAATAACAGTCACAATCTGCAAAGCCTCACTAATAACAGCGAAAACCACTGAAATAACTGTGGCAATCTGCACAACCTCACTAATAACAGCGAAAACCACTAAAATAACAGTCACAATCTGCAAAGCCTCTCTAATAACAGCGAAAACCACTGAAATAACTGTGGCAATCAGCACAACCACACTAATAACAGCGAAAACCACTGAAATAACAGTCACAATCTGCAAAGCCTCACTAATAACAGCGAAAACCACTGAAATAACTGTGGCAATCTGCACAACCTCACTCATAACAGCGAAAACTACTGAAATAACAGTCACAATCTGCAAAGCCTCACTAATAACAGCGAAAACCACTGAAATAACTGTGGCAATCTGCACAACCTCACTAATAACAGCGAAAACCACTAAAATAACAGTCACAATCTGCAAAGCCTCACTAATAACAGCGAAAACCACTGAAATAACTGTGGCAATCTGCACAACCTCACTAATAACAGCGAAAACCACTGAAATAACAGTCACAATCTGCAAAGCCTCACTAATAACAGCGAAAACCACTGAAATAACTGTGGCAATCTGCACAACCTCACTAATAACAGCGAAAACCACTGAAATAACAGTCACAATCTGCAAAGCCTCACTAATAACAGCGAAAACCACTGAAATAACTGTGGCAATCTGCACAACCTCACTAATAACAGCGAAAACCACTGAAATA
Source organism: Chrysops caecutiens (assembly GCA_963971475.1). NCBI lineage: Eukaryota > Metazoa > Arthropoda > Insecta > Diptera > Tabanidae > Chrysops > Chrysops caecutiens. The sequence continues at coordinate 31,566 of CAXASF010000502.1, read as the reverse complement.
ACAAACACAATCTGCAAAGCCTCACTAATAACAGCGAAAACCACTGAAATAACTGTGGCAATCTGCACAACCTCACTAATAACAGCGAAAACCACTAAAATAACAGTCACAATCTGCAAAGCCTCACTAATAACAGCGAAAACCACTGAAATAACTGTGGCAATCTGCACAACCTCACTAATAACAGCGAAAACCACTAAAATAACTGTGGCAATCTGCAAAGCCTCACTAATAACAGCGAAAACCACTGAAATAACTGTGGCAATCTGCACAACCTCACTAATAACAGCGAAAACCACTAAAATAACAGTCACAATCTGCAAAGCCTCACTAATAACAGCGAAAACCACTGAAATAACTGTGGCAATCTGCACAACCTCACTAATAACAGCGAAAACCACTGAAATAACAGTCACAATCTGCAAAGCCTCACTAATAACAGCGAAAACCACTGAAATAACTGTGGCAATCTGCACAACCTCACTAATAACAGCGAAAACCACTAAAATAACAGTCACAATCTGCAAAGCCTCACTAATAACAGCGAAAACCACTGAAATAACTGTGGCAATCTGCACAACCTCACTAATAACAGCGAAAACCACTAAAATAACAGTCACAATCTGCAAAGCCTCACTAATAACAGCGAAAACCACTGAAATAACTGTGGCAATCTGCACAACCTCACTAATAACAGCGAAAACCACTAAAATAACAGTCACAATCTGCAAAGCCTCACTAATAACAGCGAAAACAACTGAAATAACTGTGGCAATCTGCACAACCTCACTAATAACAGCGAAAACCACTAAAATAACAGTCACAATCTGCAAAGCCTCACTAATAACAGCGAAAACCACTGAAATAACTGTGGCAATCTGCACAACCTCACTAATAACAGCGAAAACCACTAAAATAACAGTCACAATCTGCAAAGCCTCACTAATAACAGCGAAAACCACTGAAATAACTGTGGCAATCTGCACAACCTCACTAATAACAGCGAAAACCACTAAAATAACAGTCACAATCTGCAAAGCCTCACTAATAACAGCGAAAACCACTGAAATAACTGTGGCAATCTGCACAACCTCACTAATAACAGCGAAAACCACTAAAATAACAGTCACAATCTGCAAAGCCTCACTAATAACAGCGAAAACCACTGAAATAACTGTGGCAATCTGCACAACCTCACTAATAACAGCGAAAACCACTAAAATAACAGTCACAATCTGCAAAGCCTCACTAATAACAGCGAAAACCACTGAAATAACTGTGGCAATCTGCACAACCTCACTAATAACAGCGGAAACCACTGAAATAACAGTCACAATCTGCAAAGCCTCACTAATAACAGCGAAAACCACTGAAATAACTGAGGCAATCTGCACAACCTCACTAATAACAGCGAAAACCACTAAAATAACAGTCACAATATGCAAAGCCTCACTAATAACAGCGAAAACCACTGAAATAACTGTGGCAATCTGCACAACCTCACTAATAACAGCGAAAACCACTAAAATAACAGTCACAATCTGCAAAGCCTCACTAATAACAGCGAAAACCACTGAAATAACTGTGGCAATCTGCACAACCTCACTAATAACAGAGAGAACCACTAAAATAACAGTCACAATCTGCAAAGCCTCACTAATAACAGCGGAAACCACTGAAATAACTGTGGCAATCTGCACAACCTCACTAATAACAGCGAAAACCACTGAAATAACCGTCACAATCTGCAAAGCCTCACTAATAACAGCGAAAACCACTGAAATAACTGTGGCAATCTGCACAACCTCACTAATAACAGTGAAAACCACTGAAATAACAGTCACAATCTGCAAAGCCTCACTAATAACAGCGAAAACCACTGAAATAACTGTGGCAATCTGCACAACCTCACTAATAACAGCGAAAACCACTGAAATAACAGTCACAATCTGCAAAGCCTCACTAATAACAGCGAAAACCACTGAAATAACAGTCACAATCTGCAAAGCCTCACTAATAACAGCGAAAACCACTGAAATAACTGTGGCAATCTGCACAACCTCACCAATAACAGCGAAAACCACTGAAATAACAGGGCAATCTGCACAACCTCACTAATAACAGCGAAAACCACTGAAATAACAGTCACAATCTGCAAAGCCTCAGTAATAACAGCGAAAACCACTGAAATAACTGTGGCAATCTGCACAACCTCACTAATAACAGCGAAAACCACTAAAATAACAGTCACAATCTGCAAAGCCTCACTAATAACAGCGAAAACCACTGAAATAACTGTGGCAATCTGCACAACCTCACTAATAACAGCGAAAACCACTAAAATAACAGTCACAATCTGCAAAGCCTCACTAATAACAGCGAAAACCACTGAAATAACTGTGGCAATCTGCAAAGCCTCACTAATAACAGCGACAACCCCTGAAATAACAGACACAATCTGCAAAGCCTCACTAATAACAGCGAAAACCACTGAAATAACTGTGGCAATCTGCAAAGCCTCACTAATAACAGCGACAACCACTGAAGTAACAGTCACAATCTGCAAAGCCTCACTAATAACAGCGAAAACCACTGAAATAACTGTGGCAATCTGCACAACCTCACTAATAACAGCGAAAACCACTGAAATAACAGTCACAATCTGCAAAGCCTCACTAATAACAGCGAAAACCACTGAAATAACTGTGGCAATCTGCACAACCTCACTAATAACAGCGTAAACCACTGAAATAACAGTCAAAATCTGCAAAGCCTCACTAATAACAGCGAAAACCACTGAAATAACTGTGGCAATCTGCACAACCTCACTAATAACAGCGAAAACCACTGAAATAACAGTCACAATCTGCAAAGCCTCACTAATAACAGCGAAAACCACTGAAATAACTGTGGCAATCTGCACAACCTCACTAATAACAGCGAAAACCACTGAAATAACAGTCACAATCTGCAAAGCCTCAGTAATAACAGCGAAAACCACTTAAATAACTGTGGCAATCTGCACAACCTCACTAATAACAGCGAAAACCACTAAAATGACAGTCACAATCTGCAAAGCCTCACTAATAACAGCGAAAACCACTGAAATAACTGTGGCAATCTGCACAACCTCACTAATAACAGCGAAAACCACTAAAATAACAGTCACAATCTGCAAAGCCTCACTAATAACAGCGAAAACCACTGAAATAACTGTGGCAATCTGCACAACCTCACTAATAACAGCGAAAACCACTGAAATAACAGTCACAATCTGCAAAGCCTCACTAATAACAGCGAAAACCACTGAAATAACTGTGGCAATCTGCACAACCTCACTAATAACAGCGAAAACCACTGAAATAACAGTCACAATCTGCAAAGCCTCACTAATAACAGCGAAAACCACTGAAATAACTGTGGCAATCTGCACAACCTCACTAATAACAGCGAAAACCACTGGATTAACAGTCACAATCTGCAAAGCCTCACTAATAACAGCGAAAACCACTGAAATAACTGTGGCAATCTGCACAACCTCACTAATAACAGCGAAAACCACTGAAATAACAGTCACAATCTGCAAAGCCTCACTAATAACAGCGAAAACCACTGAAATAACTGTGGCAATCTGCACAACCTCACTAATAACAGCGAAAACCACTGAAATAACAGTCACAATCTGCAAAGCCTCACTAATAACAGCGAAAACCACTGAAATAACTGTGGCAATCTGCACAACCTCACTAATAACAGCGAAAACCACTGAAATAACAGTCACAATCTGCAAAGCCTCACTAATAACAGCGAAAACCACTGAAATAACTGTGGCAATCTGCACAACCTCACTAATAACAGCGAAAACCACTAAAATAACAGTCACAATCTGCAAAGCCTCACTAATAACAGCGAAAACCACTGAAATAACTGTGGCAATCTGCACAACCTCACTAATAACAGCGAAAACCACTAAAATAACAGTCACAATCTGCAAAGCCTCACTAATAACAGCGAAAACCACTGAAATAACTGTGGCAATCTGCACAACCTCACTAATAACAGCGAAAACCACTGAAATAACAGTCACAATCTGCAAAGCCTCACTCATAACAGCGAAAACCACTGAAATAACTGTGGCAATCTGCAAAGCCTCACTAATAACAGCGACAACCACTGAAATAACAGTCACAATCTGCAAAGCCTCACTAATAACAGCGAAAACCACTGAAATAACTGTGGCAATCTCCACAACCTCACTAATAACAGCGAAAACCACTAAAATAACAGTCACAATCTGCAAAGCCTCACTAATAACAGCGAAAACCACTGAAATAACTGTGGCAATCTGCACAACCTCACTAATAACAGCGAAAACCACTGAAATAACAGTCACAATCTGCAAAGCCTCACTAATAACAGCGAAAACCACTGAAATAACTGTGGCAATCTGCACAACCTCACTAATAACAGCGAAAACCACTAAAATAGCAGTCACAATCTGCAAAGCCTCACTAATAACAGCGAAAACCACTGAAATAACTGTGGCAATCTGCACAACCTCACTAATAACAGCGAAAACCACTGAAATAACTGTGGCAATCTGCACAACCTCACTAATAACAGCGAAAACCACTGAAATAACAGTCACAATCTGCAAAGCCTCACTAATAACAGCGAAAACCACTGAAATAACTGTGGCAATCTGCACAACCTCACTAATAACAGCGAAAACCACTAAAATAACAGTCACAATCTGCAAAGCCTCACTAATAACAGCGAAAACCACTGAAATAACTGTGGCAATCTGCACAACCTCACTAATAACAGCGAAAACCACTGAAATAACAGTCACAATCTGCAAAGCCTCACTAATAACAGCGAAAACCACTGAAATAACTGAGGCAATCTGCACAACCTCACTAATAACAGCGAAAACCACTAAAATAACAGTCACAATCTGCAAAGCCTCACTAATAACAGCGAAAACCATTGAAATAACTGTGGCAATCTGCACAACCTCACTAATAACAGCGAAAACCACTAAAATAACAGTCACAATCTGCAAAGCCTCACTAATAACAGCGAAAACCACTGAAATAACTGTGGCAATCTGCAAAGCCTCACTAATAACAGCGACAACCCCTGAAATAACAGTCACAATCTGCAAAGCCTCACTAATAACAGCGAAAACCACTGAAATAACTGTGGCAATCTGCAAAGCCTCACTAATAACAGCGACAACCACTGAAGTAACAGTCACAATCTGCAAAGCCTCACTAATAACAGCGAAAACCACTGAAATAACTGTGGCAATCTGCACAACCTCACTAATAACAGCGAAAACCACTGAAATAACAGTCACAATCTGCAAAGCCTCACTAATAACAGCGAAAACCACTGAAATAACTGAGGCAATCTGCACAACCTCACTAATAACAGCGAAAACCACTAAAATAACAGTCACAATCTGCAAAGCCTCACTAATAACAGCGAAAACCATTGAAATAACTGTGGCAATCTGCACAACCTCACTAATAACAGCGAAAACCACTAAAATAACAGTCACAATCTGCAAAGCCTCACTAATAACAGCGAAAACCACTGAAATAACTGTGGCAATCTGCAAAGCCTCACTAATAACAGCGACAACCCCTGAAATAACAGTCACAATCTGCAAAGCCTCACTAATAACAGCGAAAACCACTGAAATAACTGTGGCAATCTGCAAAGCCTCACTAATAACAGCGACAACCACTGAAGTAACAGTCACAATCTGCAAAGCCTCACTAATAACAGCGAAAACCACTGAAATAACTGTGGCAATCTGCACAACCTCACTAATAACAGCGAAAACCACTGAAATAACAGTCACAATCTGCAAAGCCTCACTAATAACAGCGAAAACCACTGAAATAACTGTGGCAATCTGCACAACCTCACTAATAACAGCGTAAACCACTGAAATAACAGTCAAAATCTGCAAAGCCTCACTAATAACAGCGAAAACCACTGAAATAACTGTGGCAATCTGCACAACCTCACTAATAACAGCGAAAACCACTGAAATAACAGTCACAATCTGCAAAGCCTCACTAATAACAGCGAAAACCACTGATATAACTGTGGCAATCTGCACAACCTCACTAATAACAGCGAAAACCACTGAAATAACAGTCACAATCTGCAAAGCCTCAGTAATAACAGCGAAAACCACTGAAATAACTGTGGCAATCTGCACAACCTCACTAATAACAGCGAAAACCACTAAAATAACAGTCACAATCTGCAAAGCCTCACTAATAACAGCGAAAACCACTGAAATAACTGTGGCAATCTGCACAACCTCACTAATAACAGCGAAAACCACTAAAATAACAGTCACAATCTGCAAAGCCTCACTAATAACAGCGAAAACCACTGAAATAACTGTGGCAATCTGCAAAGCCTCACTAATAACAGCGACAACCCCTGAAATAACAGACACAATCTGCAAAGCCTCACTAATAACAGCGAAAACCACTGAAATAACTGTGGCAATCTGCAAAGCCTCACTAATAACAGCGACAACCACTGAAGTAACAGTCACAATCTGCAAAGCCTCACTAATAACAGCGAAAACCACTGAAATAACTGTGGCAATCTGCACAACCTCACTAATAACAGCGAAAACCACTGAAATAACAGTCACAATCTGCAAAGCCTCACTAATAACAGCGAAAACCACTGAAATAACTGTGGCAATCTGCACAACCTCACTAATAACAGCGTAAACCACTGAAATAACAGTCAAAATCTGCAAAGCCTCACTAATAACAGCGAAAACCACTGAAATAACTGTGGCAATCTGCACAACCTCACTAATAACAGCGAAAACCACTGAAATAACAGTCACAATCTGCAAAGCCTCACTAATAACAGCGAAAACCACTGAAATAACTGTGGCAATCTGCACAACCTCACTAATAACAGCGAAAACCACTGAAATAACAGTCACAATCTGCAAAGCCTCAGTAATAACAGCGAAAACCACTTAAATAACTGTGGCAATCTGCACAACCTCACTAATAACAGCGAAAACCACTAAAATGACAGTCACAATCTGCAAAGCCTCACTAATAACAGCGAAAACCACGGAAATAACTGTGGCAATCTGCACAACCTCACTAATAACAGCGAAAACCACTAAAATAACAGTCACAATCTGCAAAGCCTGACTAATAACAGCGAAAACCACTGAAATAACTGTGGCAATCTGCACAACCTCACTAATAACAGCGAAAACCACTGAAATAACAGTCACAATCTGCAAAGCCTCACTAATAACAGCGAAAACCACTGAAATAACTGTGGCAATCTGCACAACCTCACTAATAACAGCGAAAACCACTGAAATAACAGTCACAATCTGCAAAGCCTCACTAATAACAGCGAAAACCACTGAAATAACTGTGGCAATCTGCACAACCTCACTAATAACAGCGAAAACCACTGAAATAACAGTCACAATCTGCAAAGCCTCACTAATAACAGCGAAAACCACTGAAATAACTGTGGCAATCTGCACAACCTCACTAATAACAGCGAAAACCACTGAAATAACAGTCACAATCTGCAAAGCCTCACTAATAACAGCGAAAACCACTGAAATAACTGTGGCAATCTGCACAACCTCACTAATAACAGCGAAAACCACTGAAATAACAGTCACAATCTGCAAAGCCTCACTAATAACAGCGAAAACCACTGAAATAACTGTGGCAATCTGCACAACCTCACTAATAACAGCGAAAACCACTGAAATAACAGTCACAATCTGCAAAGCCTCACTAATAACAGCGAAAACCACTGAAATAACTGTGGCAATCTGCACAACCTCACTAATAACAGCGAAAACCACTAAAATAACAGTCACAATCTGCAAAGCCTCACTAATAACAGCGAAAACCACTGAAATAACTGTGGCAATCTGCACAACCTCACTAATAACAGCGAAAACCACTAAAATAACAGTCACAATCTGCAAGGCCTCACTAATAACAGCGAAAACCACTGAAATAACTGTGGCAATCTGCACAACCTCACTAATAACAGCGAAAACCACTGAAATAACAGTCACAATCTGCAAAGCCTCACTCATAACAGCGAAAACCACTGAAATAACTGTGGCAATCTGCAAAGCCTCACTAATAACAGCGACAACCACTGAAATAACAGTCACAATCTGCAAAGCCTCACTAATAACAGCGAAAACCACTGAAATAACTGTGGCAATCTCCACAACCTCACTAATAACAGCGAAAACCACTAAAATAACAGTCACAATCTGCAAAGCCTCACTAATAACAGCGAAAACCACTGAAATAACTGTGGCAATCTGCACAACCTCACTAGTAACAGCGAAAACCACTGAAATAACAGTCACAATCTGCAAAGCCTCACTAATAACAGCGAAAACCACTGAAATAACTGTGGCAATCTGCACAACCTCACTAATAACAGCGAAAACCACTAAAATAGCAGTCACAATCTGCAAAGCCTCACTAATAACAGCGAAAACCACTGAAATAACTGTGGCAATCTGCACAACCTCACTAATAACAGCGAAAACCACTAAAATAACAGTCACAATCTGCAAAGCCTCACTAATAACAGCGAAAACCGCTGAAATAACTGTGGCAATCTGCACAACCTCACTAATAACAGCGAAAACCACTAAAATAACAGTCACAATCTGCAAAGCCTCACTAATAACAGTGAAAACCACTGAAATAACTGTGGCAATCTGCACAACCTCACTAATAACAGCGAAAACCACTGAAATAACAGTCACAATCTGCAAAGCCTCACTAATAACAGCGAAAACCACTGAAATAACTGTGGCAATCTGCACAACCTCACTAATAACAGCGAAAACCACTGAAATAACAGTCACAATCTGCAAAGCCTCACTAATAACAGCGAAAACCACTGAAATAACTGTGGCAATCTGCACAACCTCACTAATAACAGCGAAAACCACTAAAATAACAGTCACAATCTGCAAAGCCTCACTAATAACAGCGAAAACCACTGAAATAACTGTGGCAATCTGCACAACCTAACTAATAACAGCGAAAACCACTGAAATAACAGTCACAATCTGCAAAGCCTCACTAATAACAGCGAAAACCACTGAAATAACTGTGGCAATCTGCAAAGCCTCACTAATAACAGCGAAAACCACTGAAATAACAGTCACAATCTGCAAAGCCTCACTAATAACAGCGAAAACCACTGAAATAACTGTGGCAATCTGCACAACCTCACTAATAACAGCGAAAACCACTGAAATAACAGTCACAATCTGCAAAGCCTCACTAATGACAGCGAAGACCACTGAAATAACTGTGGCAATCTGCACAACCTCACTAATAACAGCGAAAACAACTAAAATAACAGTCACAATCTGCAAAGCCTCACTTATAACAGCGAAAACCACTGAAATAACTGTGGCAATCTGCACAACCTCACTAATAACAGCAAAAACCACTGAAATAACAGTCACAATCTGCAAAGTCTCACTAATAACAGCGAAAACCACTGAAATAACTGTGGCAATCTGCACAACCTCACTAATAACAGCGAAAACCACTAAAATAACAGTCACAATCTGCAAAGCCTCACTAATAACAGCGAAAACCACTGAAATAACAGTCACAATCTGCACAACCTCACTAATAACAGCGAAAACCACTAAAATAACAGTCACAATCTGCAAAGCCTCACTAATAACAGCGAAAACCACTGAAATAACTGTGGCAATCTGCACAACCTCACTAATAACAGCGAAAACCACTAAAATAACAGTCACAATCTGCAAAGCCTCACTAATAACAGCGAAAACCACTGAAATAACTGTGGCAATCTGCACAACCTCACTAATAACAGCGAAAACCACTGAAATAACAGTCACAATCTGCAAAGCCTCACTAATAACAGCGAAAACCACTGAAATAACTGTGGCAATCTGCACAACCTCACTAATAACAGCGAAAACCACTGAAATAACAGTCACAATCTGCAAAGCCTCACTAATAACAGCGGAAACCACTGAAATAACTGTGGCAATCTGCACAACCTCACTAATAACAGCGAAAACCACTAAAATAACAGCCACAATCTGCAAAGCCTCACTAATAACAGCGAAAACCACTGAAATAACTGTGGCAATCTGCACAACCTCACTAATAACAGCGAAAACCACTAAAATAACAGTCACAATCTGCAAAGCCTCACTAATAACAGCGAAAACCGCTGAAATAACTGTGGCAATCTGCACAACCTCACTAATAACAGCGAAAACCACTAAAATAACAGTCACAATCTGCAAAGCCTGACTAATAACAGCGAAAACCACTGAAATAACTGTGGCAATCTGCACAACCTCACTAATAACAGCGAAAACCACTGAAATGACAGTCACAATCTGCAAAGCATCACTAATAACAGCGAAAACCACTGAAATAACTGTGGCAATCTGCACAACCTCACTAATAACAGCGAAAACCACTAAAATAACAGTCACAATCTGCAAAGCCTCACTAATAACAGCGAAAACCACTGAAATAACAGTCACAATCTGCACAACCTCACTAATAACAGCGAAAACCACTAAAATAACAGTCACAATCTGCAAAGCCTCACTAATAACAGCGAAAACCACTGAAATAACTGTGGCAATCTGCACAACCTCACTAATAACAGCGAAAACCACTGAAATAACAGTCACAATCTGCAAAGCCTCACTAATAACAGCGAAAACCACTGAAATAACTGTGGCAATCTGCACAACCTCACTAATAACAGCGAAAACCACTAAAATAACAGTCACAATCTGCAAAGCCTCACTAATAACAGCGAAAACCACTGAAATAACTGTGGCAATCTGCACAACCTCACTAATAACAGCGAAAACCACTAAAATAACAGTCACAATCTGCAAAGCCTCACTAATAACAGCGAAAACCGCTGAAATAACTGTGGCAATCTGCACAACCTCACTAATAACAGCGAAAACCACTAAAATAACAGTCACAATCTGCAAAGCCTGACTAATAACAGCGAAAACCACTGAAATAACTGTGGCAATCTGCACAACCTCACTAATAACAGCGAAAACCACTGAAATGACAGTCACAATCTGCAAAGCATCACTAATAACAGCGAAAACCACTGAAATAACTGTGGCAATCTGCACAACCTCACTAATAACAGCGAAAACCACTAAAATAACAGTCACAATCTGCAAAGCCTCACTAATAACAGCGAAAACCACTGAAATAACAGTCACAATCTGCACAACCTCACTAATAACAGCGAAAACCACTAAAATAACAGTCACAATCTGCAAAGCCTCACTAATAACAGCGAAAACCACTGAAATAACTGTGGCAATCTGCACAACCTCACTAATAACAGCGAAAACCACTGAAATAACAGTCACAATCTGCAAAGCCTCACTAATAACAGCGAAAACCACTGAAATAACTGTGGCAATCTGCACAACCTCACTAATAACAGCGAAAACCACTAAAATAACAGTCACAATCTGCAAAGCCTCACTAATAACAGCGAAAACCACTGAAATAACTGTGGCAATCTGCACAACCTCACTAATAACAGCGAAAACCACTAAAATAGCAGTCACAATCTGCAAAGCCTCACTAATAACAGCGAAAACCACGGAAATAACTGTGGCAATCTGCACAACCTCACTAATAACAGCGAAAACCACTAAAATAACAGTCACAATCTGCAAAGCCTCACTAATAACAGCGAAAACCACTGAAATAACTGTGGCAATCTGCACAACCTCACTAATAACAGCGAAAACCACTGAAATAACAGTCACAATCTGCAAAGCCTCACTAATAACAGCGAAAACCACTGAAATAACTGTGGCAATCTGCACAACCTCACTAATAACAGCGAAAACCACTGAAATAACAGTCACAATCTGCAAAGCCTCACTAATAACAGCGAAAACCACTGAAATAACTGTGGCAATCTGCACAACCTCACTAATAACAGCGAAAACCACTGAAATAACAGTCACAATCTGCAAAGCCTCACTAATAACAGCGAAAACCACTGAAATAACTGTGGCAATCTGCACAACCTCACTAATAACAGCGAAAACCACTGAAATAACAGTCACAATCTGCAAAGCCTCACTAATAACAGCGAAAACCACTGAAATAACTGTGGCAATCTGCACAACCTCACTAATAACAGCGAAAACCACTGAAATAACAGTCACAATCTGCAAAGCCTCACTAATAACAGCGAAAACCACTGAAATAACTGTGGCAATCTGCACAACCTCACTAATAACAGCGAAAACCACTGAAATAACAGTCACAATCTGCAAAGCCTCACTAATAACAGCGAAAACCACTGAAATAACTGTGGCAATCTGCACAACCTCACTAATAACAGCGAAAACCACTAAAATAACAGTCACAATCTGCAAAGCCTCACTAATAACAGCGAAAACCACTGAAATAACTGTGGCAATCTGCACAACCTCACTAATAACAGCGAAAACCACTAAAATAACAGTCACAATCTGCAAAGCCTCACTAATAACAGCGAAAACCACTGAAATAACTGTGGCAATCTGCACAACCTCACTAATAACAGCGAAAACCACTGAAATAACAGTCACAATCTGCAAAGCCTCACTCATAACAGCGAAAACCACTGAAATAACTGTGGCAATCTGCAAAGCCTCACTAATAACAGCGACAACCACTGAAATAACAGTCACAATCTGCAAAGCCTCACTAATAACAGCGAAAACCACTGAAATAACTGTGGCAATCTCCACAACCTCACTAATAACAGCGAAAACCACTAAAATAACAGTCACAATCTGCAAAGCCTCACTAATAACAGCGAAAACCACTGAAATAACTGTGGCAATCTGCACAACCTCACTAGTAACAGCGAAAACCACTGAAATAACAGTCACAATCTGCAAAGCCTCACTAATAACAGCGAAAACCACTGAAATAACTGTGGCAATCTGCACAACCTCACTAATAACAGCGAAAACCACTAAAATAGCAGTCACAATCTGCAAAGCCTCACTAATAACAGCGAAAACCACTGAAATAACTGTGGCAATCTGCACAACCTCACTAATAACAGCGAAAACCACTAAAATAACAGTCACAATCTGCAAAGCCTCACTAATAACAGCGAAAACCGCTGAAATAACTGTGGCAATCTGCACAACCTCACTAATAACAGCGAAAACCACTAAAATAACAGTCACAATCTGCAAAGCCTCACTAATAACAGTGAAAACCACTGAAATAACTGTGGCAATCTGCACAACCTCACTAATAACAGCGAAAACCACTGAAATAACAGTCACAATCTGCAAAGCCTCACTAATAACAGCGAAACCACTGAAATAACTGTGGCAATCTGCACAACCTCACTAATAACAGCGAAAACCACTGAAATAACAGTCACAATCTGCAAAGCCTCACTAATAACAGCGAAAACCACTGAAATAACTGTGGCAATCTGCACAACCTCACTAATAACAGCGAAAACCACTAAAATAACAGTCACAATCTGCAAAGCCTCACTAATAACAGCGAAAACCACTGAAATAACTGTGGCAATCTGCACAACCTAACTAATAACAGCGAAAACCACTGAAATAACAGTCACAATCTGCAAAGCCTCACTAATAACAGCGAAAACCACTGAAATAACTGTGGCAATCTGCAAAGCCTCACTAATAACAGCGAAAACCACTGAAATAACAGTCACAATCTGCAAAGCCTCACTAATAACAGCGAAAACCACTGAAATAACTGTGGCAATCTGCACAACCTCACTAATAACAGCGAAAACCACTGAAATAACAGTCACAATCTGCAAAGCCTCACTAATGACAGCGAAGACCACTGAAATAACTGTGGCAATCTGCACAACCTCACTAATAACAGCGAAAACAACTAAATAACAGTCACAATCTGCAAAGCCTCACTTATAACAGCGAAAACCACTGAAATAACTGTGGCAATCTGCACAACCTCACTAATAACAGCAAAAACCACTGAAATAACAGTCACAATCTGCAAAGCTCTCACTAATAACAGCGAAAACCACTGAAATAACTGTGGCAATCTGCACAACCTCACTAATAACAGCGAAAACCACTAAAATAACAGTCACAATCTGCAAAGCCTCACTAATAACAGCGAAAACCACTGAAATAACAGTCACAATCTGCACAACCTCACTAATAACAGCGAAAACCACTAAAATAACAGTCACAATCTGCAAAGCCTCACTAATAACAGCGAAAACCACTGAAATAACTGTGGCAATCTGCACAACCTCACTAATAACAGCGAAAACCACTAAAATAACAGTCACAATCTGCAAAGCCTCACTAATAACAGCGAAAACCACTGAAATAACTGTGGCAATCTGCACAACCTCACTAATAACAGCGAAAACCACTGAAATAACAGTCACAATCTGCAAAGCCTCACTAATAACAGCGAAAACCACTGAAATAACTGTGGCAATCTGCACAACCTCACTAATAACAGCGAAAACCACTGAAATAACAGTCACAATCTGCAAAGCCTCACTAATAACAGCGGAAAACCACTGAAATAACTGTGGCAATCTGCACAACCTCACTAATAACAGCGAAAACCACTAAAATAACAGTCACAATCTGCAAAGCCTGACTAATAACAGCGAAAACCACTGAAATAACTGTGGCAATCTGCACAACCTCACTAATAACAGCGAAAACCACTGAAATGACAGTCACAATCTGCAAAGCATCACTAATAACAGCGAAAACCACTGAAATAACTGTGGCAATCTGCACAACCTCACTAATAACAGCGAAAACCACTAAAATAACAGTCACAATCTGCAAAGCCTCACTAATAACAGCGAAAACCACTGAAATAACAGTCACAATCTGCACAACCTCACTAATAACAGCGAAAACCACTAAAATAACAGTCACAATCTGCAAAGCCTCACTAATAACAGCGAAAACCACTGAAATAACTGTGGCAATCTGCACAACCTCACTAATAACAGCGAAAACCACTGAAATAACAGTCACAATCTGCAAAGCCTCACTAATAACAGCGAAAACCACTGAAATAACTGTGGCAATCTGCACAACCTCACTAATAACAGCGAAAACCACTAAAATAACAGTCACAATCTGCAAAGCCTCACTAATAACAGCGAAAACCACTGAAATAACTGTGGCAATCTGCACAACCTCACTAATAACAGCGAAAACCACTAAAATAACAGTCACAATCTGCAAAGCCTCACTAATAACAGCGAAAACCACTGAAATAACTGTGGCAATCTGCACAACCTCACTAATAACAGCGAAAACCACTAAAATAACCGTCACAATCTGCAAAGCCTCACTAATAACAGCGAAAACCACTGAAATAACTGTGGCAATCTGCACAACCTCACTAATAACAGCGAAAACCACTGAAATAACAGTCACAATCTGCAAAGCCTCACTCATAACAGCGAAAACCACTGAAATAACTGTGGCAATCTGCAAAGCCTCACTAATAACAGCGACAACCACTGAAATAACAGTCACAATCTGCAAAGCCTCACTAATAACAGCGAAAACCACTGAAATAACTGTGGCAATCTCCACAACCTCACTAATAACAGCGAAAACCACTAAAATAACAGTCACAATCTGCAAAGCCTCACTAATAACAGCGAAAACCACTGAAATAACTGTGGCAATCTGCACAACCTCACTAATAACAGCGAAAACCACTGAAATAACAGTCACAATCTGCAAAGCCTCACTAATAACAGCGAAAACCACTGCAATAACTGTGGCAATCTGCACAACCTCACTAATAACAGCGAAAACCACTAAAATAGCAGTCACAATCTGCAAAGCCTCACTAATAACAGCGAAAACCACTGAAATAACTGTGGCAATCTGCACAACCTCACTAATAACAGCGAAAACCACTAAATAACAATCACAATCTGCAAAGCCTCACTAATAACAGCGAAAACCGCTGAAATAACTGTGGCAATCTGCACAACCTCACTAATAACAGCGAAAACCACTAAAATAACAGTCACAATCTGCAAAGCCTCACTAATAACAGTGAAAACCACTGAAATAACTGTGGCAATCTGCACAACCTCACTAATAACAGCGAAAACCACTGAAATAACAGTCACAATCTGCAAAGCCTCACTAATAACAGCGAAAACCACTGAAATAACTGTGGCAATCTGCACAACCTCACTAATAACAGCGAAAACCACTGAAATAACAGTCACAATCTGCAAAGCCTCACTAATAACAGCGAAAACCACTGAAATAACTGTGGCAATCTGCACAACCTCACTAATAACAGCGAAAACCACTAAAATAACAGTCACAATCTGCAAAGCCTCACTAATAACAGCGAAAACCACTGAAATAACTGTGGCAATCTGCACAACCTAACTAATAACAGCGAAAACCACTGAAATAACAGTCACAATCTGCAAAGCCTCACTAATAACAGCGAAAACCACTGAAATAACTGTGGCAATCTGCACAAGCCTCACTAATAACAGCGAAAACCACTGAAATAACAGTCACAATCTGCAAAGCCTCACTAATAACAGCGAAAACCACTGAAATAACTGTGGCAATCTGCACAACCTCACTAATAACAGCGAAAACCACTGAAATAACAGTCACAATCTGCAAAGCCTCACTAATGACAGCGAAGACCACTGAAATAACTGTGGCAATCTGCACAACCTCACTAATAACAGCGAAAACAACTAAAATAACAGTCACAATCTGCAAAGCCTCACTTATAACAGCGAAACCACTGAAATAACTGTGGCAATCTGCACAACCTCACTAATAACAGCGAAA
The DNA here is from genome assembly GCA_963971475.1 of Chrysops caecutiens. Taxonomy (NCBI): domain Eukaryota; kingdom Metazoa; phylum Arthropoda; class Insecta; order Diptera; family Tabanidae; genus Chrysops; species Chrysops caecutiens. The sequence goes on along the minus strand of CAXASF010000502.1, from coordinate 14,597 downwards.
ACCACTGAAATAACAGTCACAATCTGCAAAGCTCCACTAATAACAGCGAAAACCACTGAAATAACTGTGGCAATCTGCACAACCTCACTAATAACAGCGAAAACCACTAAAATGACAGTCACAATCTGCAAAGCCTCACTAATAACAGCGAAAACCACTGAAATAACAGTCACAATCTGCACAACCTCACTAATAACAGCGAAAACCACTAAAATAACAGTCACAATCTGCAAAGCCTCACTAATAACAGCGAAAACCACTGAAATAACTGTGGCAATCTGCACAACCTCACTAATAACAGCGAAAACCACTAAAATAACAGTCACAATCTGCAAAGCCTCACTAATAACAGCGAAAACCACTGAAATAACTGTGGCAATCTGCACAACCTCACTAATAACAGCGAAAACCACTGAAATAACAGTCACAATCTGCAAAGCCTCACTAATAACAGCGAAAACCACTGAAATAACTGTGGCAATCTGCACAACCTCACTAATAACAGCGAAAACCACTGAAATAACAGTCACAATCTGCAAAGCCTCACTAATAACAGCGGAAACCACTGAAATAACTGTGGCAATCTGCACAACCTCACTAATAACAGCGAAAACCACTAAAATAACAGTCACAATCTGCAAAGCCTCACTAATAACAGCGAAAACCACTGAAATAACTGTGGGCAATCTGCACAACCTCACTAATAACAGCGAAAACCGCTAAAATAACAGTCACAATCTGCAAACCCTCACTAATAACAGCGAAAACCGCTGAAATAACTGTGGCAATCTGCACAACCTCACTAATAACAGCGAAAACTCACTAAAATAACAGTCACAATCTGCAAAGCCTGACTAATAACAGCGAAAACCACTGAAATAACTGTGGCAATCTGCACAACCTCACTAATAACAGCGAAAACCACTGAAATGACAGTCACAATCTGCAAAGCATCACTAATAACAGCGAAAACCACTGAAATAACTGTGGCAATCTGCACAACCTCACTAATAACAGCGAAAACCACTAAAATAACAGTCACAATCTGCAAAGCCTCACTAATAACAGCGAAAACCACTGAAATAACAGTCACAATCTGCACAACCTCACTAATAACAGCGAAAACCACTAAAATAACAGTCACAATCTGCACAAGCCTCACTAATAACAGCGAAAACCACTGAAATAACTGTTGGCAATCTGCACAACCTCACTAATAACAGCGAAAACCACTGAAATAACAGTCACAATCTGCAAAGCCTCACTAATAACAGCGAAAACCACTGAAATAACTGTGGCAATCTGCACAACCTCACTAATACAGCGAAAACCACTAAAATAACAGTCACAATCTGCAAAGCCTCACTAATAACAGCGAAAACCACTGAAATAACAGTCACAATCTGCAAAGCCTCACTAATAACAGCGAAAACCACTGAAATAACTGTGGCAGTCTGCACAACCTCACTAATAACAGCGAAAACCACTGAAATAACTGTGGCAATCTGCACAACCTCACTAATAACAGCGAAAACCACTAAAATAACAGTCACAATCTGCAAAGCCTCACTAATAACAGCGAAAACCACTGAAATAACTGTGGCAATCTGCAAAGCCTCACTAATAACAGCGAAAACCACTGAAATAACAGTCACAATCTGCAAAGCCTCACTAATAACAGCGAAAACCACTGAAATAACTGTGTCAATCTGCAAAGCCTCACTAATAACACCGAAAACCACTGAAATAACTGTGGCAATCTGCACAACCTCACTAATAACAGCGAAAACCACTAAAATAACAGTCACAATCTGCAAAGCCTCACTAATAACAGCGAAAACCACTGAAATAACTGTGGCAATCTGCACAACCTCACTAATAACAGCGAAAACCACTAAAATAACAGTCACAATCTGCAAAGCCTCACTAATAACAGCGAAAACCACTGAAATAACTGTGGCAATCTGCACAACCTCACTAATAACAGCGAAAACCACTGAAATAACAGTCACAATCTGCAAAGCCTCACTAATAACAGCGAAAACCACTGAAATAACTGTGGCAATCTGCACAACCTCACTAATAACAGCGAAAACCACTGAAATAACAGTCACAATCTGCAAAGCCTCACTAATAACAGCGAAAACCACTGAAATAACTGTGGCAATCTGCACAACCTCACTAATAACAGCGAAAACCACTGAAATAACAGTCACAATCTGCAAAGCCTCACTAATAACAGCGAAAACCACTTCTTGAAGCATTTTCACCTACCAAAACGTGCGAGTCTTGGAAACTTAGGCGACCGTCATATTTGCGAGTATGACGTGACATTTATTTTGAAACATTTTCACCTACCAAAACGTGCGAGTCTTGGAAACTTAGGTGACTCTTCCCGGCACGCACTGTGACCAAACCTTTAATTTCGTGCTCTGTACCTATTTCGAAGAGTTTGTGGAGTTCTGCGATAATTTCGAGTAACGTTATTGAGGCTTTAACTTGTTCTCCGTGTTTTTTTTTTGTTTATTTCACGTCCGAAGCAGTAGTACACTCCGCAGTTTGCGAGCCGCGGTAATATAAGTGGCTTCCCTCGACCGTCTCACGTTAGACAGTTGTCCCATTACAATAACATTTTCACGTCATTACGTTGGTAACTGGGGCTTCTACATAAGTTGTATGTTACAAGTATATCACTAGTTTTACATATATATCTCCCGTTTACATTTAAATTTGCTTTTTACATTTATATTATTTCCCTTTTACATTTATATTTCTTTTACATTTATATTTGCCTTTTATATATACATGATTAAATATATGCTTTATAATCTTTTTTCTTTTTTCACTTTTATTTCTTTTTACTCTTTCATTTTTATATTGATATTTGTTACTTTTACATCTCTTAGTTTACTTTCTTTAAACTTGTATTCTATTTCCTATTAATTTCTTATATTTTTTTTTTTTGGATATATATTTTGTATTCTTTTATTATTCATTTCATTTAATATCTCCAAAGAGTCTTAGCCAGTCATTGTTTACTATGTTACCTCTTTTGAATTGTTATTTCTACCATAGATCTATTATTTTAATCTCTAAGCTCTTCTGTTTTTTCTCCTTTACAGTCATAGCAAGTTATAGTTGGCAATGTGATCTCATTAAATATTATTTCTAATAGAGACAATTATATTAATCTTTTCATGTAGCGTAATTTTTTTTTTTTGAATTCGTGCAAAATTTTATACAATGCAAATAAGTAACATGTTTTCAAACTTCACAACGCTTTTTAAAATGGTATACAAAAATACAATTCAACAAATACAAATAAGTAAAATGCTTTAAATTAACATATTCTGCAATGTTTTACCTATCAATAATTTACATATTAATTTAAAATCCCAATATTTTCTATTATTAATTTATAATTTGAGTCGTGAGTCGATCTTTCAAAGCTTTTACTGGTCTCCTTCCCCCTTAAAATCGCCTTCCTCTGTTTTAGCATCAGAATCTGCATCTTCAGGTCATCTGTCTTTTGCTAGCTTCCATCTTCAATTAGGTTGCGTCGTGGCTAGTTGGTTGTAGGTCCGTGGTTGCGGCTGCGCCAAAATGTTATGATAATTCTACATTTCAACTCTTGAAATGTAGGATTTCATCTAAAATAATTTTTAAAGTAGTTTTGCCTGTGAGGTTCTTTCGAACGATGTTCAGGACGCTGGAGGTATGGGGCATTTTACCCGCTTTACCTCTTCTCTTTTGAAGTATAGGCCATTTGGCCGACTTTACTTCATACTGTTGGAGACATAGGGCCTGTGGCCCATGTTATCTCTTGGTGTCATTTTTGCCTGCCTGGCTACGAGGCCAAGTCAGGTCTTTAAGGGTACATGGCCTGAAGGCCAAGTTACCCTTGAGTCAAAAAACACACGTTCTATGAGCCGTATATTTCTAGACTGCCTTTCTTATAATTCTCAACCTTAATTTATACTTAAATCTAGCTTACTCACTAATTTTCCCTACTCTTACCTTACTTGTAGAATGGAAATTCCATCGATTGGGTCATTGATCGAAAGTCATTGAAATCGATCGAGTCGTTGACCCAATCGATGCATTTTCCATTCCTTCCATTTTATACTTTTTTAGGTTCTTCCGAGTCAGCAGTAATGCCAACTCGGGAAAATATTTTTCAGAATTTCATATTTCCTGAGTCAGCTGACTCGAGGAAAATATTTTTCTCACAAATGCATTTTTCAGGTTGCAATTTCCAAACATTCATGACCTTTCCTAAGGGTTAAGCCCTTGAGGAAGGTCATGGTTCCTTCTTAAAAAGAACCGAAATTTGGTTCATAACACCACTGAAATAACTGTGGCAATCTGCACAACCTCACTAATAACAGCGAAAACCACTAAAATAACAGTCACAATCTGCAAAGCCTCACTAATAACAGCGAAAACCACTGAAATAACTGTGGCAATCTGCACAACCTTACTAATAACAGCGAAAACCACTGAAATAACTGTGGCAATCTGCACAACCTCACTAATAACAGCGAAAACCACTAAAATAACAGTCACAATCTGCAAAGCCTCACTAATAACAGCGAAAACCACTGAAATAACTGTGGCAATCTGCACAACCTCACTAATAACAGCGAAAACCACTGAAATAACAGTCACAATCTGCAAAGCCTCACTAATAACAGCGAAAACCACTGAAATAACTGTGGCAATCTGCACAACCTCACTAATAACAGCGAAAACCACTGAAATAACAGTCACAATCTGCAAAGCCTCACTAATAACAGCGAAAACCACTGAAATAACTGTGGCAATCTGCACAACCTCACTAATAACAGCGAAAACCACTGAAATAACAGTCACAATCTGCAAAGCCTCACTAATAACAGCGAAAACCACTGAAATAGCTGTGGCAATCTGCACAACCTCACTAATAACAGCGAAAACCACTGAAATAACAGTCACAATCTGCAAAGTCTCACTAATAACAGCGAAAACCACTGAAATAACTGTGGCAATCTGCACAACCTCACTAATAACAGCGAAAACCACTAAAATAACAGTCACAATCTGCAAAGCCTCACTAATAACAGCGAAAACTACTGAAATAACTGTGGCAATCTGCACAACCTCACTAATAACAGCGAAAACCACTAAAATAACAGTCACAATCTGCAAAGCCTCACTAATAACAGCGAAAACCACTGAAATAACTGTGGCAATCTGCACAACCTCACTAATAACAGCGAAAACCACTGAAATAACAGTCACAATCTGCAAAGCCTCACTAATAACAGCGAAAACCACTGAAATAACTGTGGCAATCTGCACAACCTCACTAATAACAGCGAAAACCACTGAAATAACAGTCACAATCTGCAAAGCCTCACTAATAACAGCGAAAACCACTGAAATAACTGTGGCAATCTGCACACCCTCACAAATAACAGCGAAAACCACTGAAATAACAGTCACAATCTGCAAAGCCTCACTAATAACAGCGAAAACCACTGAAATAACTGTGGCAATCTGCACAACCTCACTAATAACAGCGAAAACCACTGAAATAACAGTCACAATCTGCAAAGCCTCACTAATAACAGCGAAAACCACTGAAATAACTGTGGCAATCTGCACAACCTCACTAATAACAGCGAAAACCACTGAAATAACAGTCACAATCTGCAAAGCCTCACTAATAACAGCGAAAACCACTGAAATAACTGTGGCAATCTGCACAACCTCACTAATAACAGCGAAAACCACTGAAATAACAGTCACAATCTGCAAAGCCTCACTAATAACAGCGAAAACCACTGAAATAACTGTGGCAATCTGCACAACCTCACTAATAACAGCGAAAACCACTGAAATAACAGTCACAATCTGCAAAGCCTCACTAATAACAGCGAAAACCACTGAAATAACTTTGGCAATCTGCACAACCTCACTAATAACAGCGAAAACCACTAAAATAACAGTCACAATCTGAAAAGCCTGACTAATAACAGCGAAAACCACTGAAATAACTGTGGCAATCTGCACAACCTCACTAATAACAGCGAAAACCACTAAAATAACAGTCACAATCTGCAAAGCCTCACTAATAACAGCGAAAACCACTGAAATAACTGTGGCAATCTGCACAACCTCACTAATAACAGCGAAAACCACTAAAATAACAGTCACAATCTGCAAAGCCTGACTAATAACAGCGAAAACCACTGAAATAACTGTGGCAATCTGCACAACCTAACTAATAACAGCGAAAACCACTAAAATAACAGTCACAATCTGCAAAGCCTCACTAATAACAGCGAAAACCACTGAAATAACTGTGGCAATCTGCACAACCTCACTAACAACAGCGAAAACCACTGAAATAACAGTCACAATCTGCAAAGCCTCACTAATAACAGCGAAAACCACTGAAATAACTGTGGCAATCTGCACAACCTCACTAATAACAGCGCAAACCACTAAAATAACAGTCACAATCTGCAAAGCCTCACTAATAACAGCGAAAACCACTGAAATAACTGTGGCAATCTACACAACCTCACTAATAACAGCGAAAACCACTGAAATAACAGTCACAATCTGCAAAGCCTCACCAATAACAGCGAAAACCACTGAAATAACTGTGGCAATCTGCACAACCTCACTAATAACAGCGAAAACCACTAAAATAACAGTCACAATCTGCAAAGCCTCACTAATAACAGCAAAAACCACTGAAATAACTGTGGCAATCTGCACAACCTCAATAATAACAGCGAAAACCACTGAAATAACAGTCACAATCTGCAAAGCCTCACTAATAACAGCGAAAACCACTGAAATAACTGTGGCAATCTGCACAACCTCACTAATAACAGCGAAAACCACTGAAATAACAGTCACAATCTGCAAAGCCTCACTAATAACAGCGAAAACCACTGAAATAACTGTGGCAATCTGCACAACCTCACTAATAACAGCGAAAACCACTAAAATAACAGTCACAATCTGCAAAGCCTCACTAATAACAGCGAAAACCACTGAAATAACTGTGGCAATCTGCACAACCTAACTAATAACAGCGAAAACCACTGAAATAACAGTCACAATCTGCGAAGCCTCACTAATAACAGCGAAAACCACTGAAATAACTGTGGCAATCTGCAAAGCCTCACTAATAACAGCGAAAACCACTGAAATAACAGTCACAATCTGCAAAGCCTCACTAATAACAGCGAAAACCACTGAAATAACTGTGGCAATCTGCACAACCTCACTAATAACAGCGAAAACCACTAAAATAACTGTCACAATCTGCAAAGCCTCACTAATAACAGCGAAAACCACTGAAATAACTGTGGCAATCTGCACAACCTCACTAATAACAGCGAAAACCACTAAAATAACAGTCACAATCTGCAAAGCCTCACTAATAACAGCGAAAACCACTGAAATAACTGTGGCAATCTGCACAACCTCACTAATAACAGCGAAAACCACTGAAATAACAGTTACAATCTGCAAAGCCTCACTAATAACAGCGAAAAAAACTGAAATAACTGTGGCAATCTGCACAACCTCACTAATAACAGCGAAAACCACTGAAATAACAGTCACAATCTGCAAAGCCTCACTAATAACAGCGAAAACCACTGAAATAACTGTGGCAATCTGCACAACCTCACCAGTAACAGCGAAAACCACTGAAATAAAAGTCACAATCTGCGAAGCCTCACTAATAACAGCGAAAACCACTGAAATAACTGTGGCAATCTGCACAACCTCACTAATAACAGCGAAAACCACTAAAATAACAGTCACAATCTGCAAAGCCTCACTAATAACAGCGAAAACCACTGAAATAACTGTGGCAATCTGCACAACCTCACTAATAACAGCGAAAACCACTGAAATAACTGTGGCAATCTGCACAACCTCACTAATAACAGCGAAAACCACTAAAATAACAGTCACGATCTGCAAAGCCTCACTAATAACAGCGAAAACCACTGAAATAACTGTGGCAATCTGCACAACCTCACTAATAACAGCGAAAACCACTGAAATAAATGTCACAATCTGCAAAGCCTCACTAATAACAGCGAAAACCACTGAAATAACTGTGGCAATCTGCACAACCTCACTAATAACAGCGAAAACCACTGAAATAACAGTCACAATCTGCAAAGCCTCACTAATAACAGCGAAAACCACTGAATTAACTGTGGCAATCTGCACAACCTCACTAATAACAGCGAAAACCACTGAAATAACAGTCACAATCTGCAAAGCCTCACTAATAACAGCGAAAACCACTGAAATAACTGTGGCAATCTGCACAACCTCACTAATAACAGCGAAAACCACTGAAATAACAGTCACAATCTGCAAAGCCTCACTAATAACAGCGAAAACCACTGAAATAACTGTGGCAATCTGCACAACCTCACTAATAACAGCGAAAACCACTAAAATAACAGTCACAATCTGCAAAGTCTCACTAATAACAGCGAAAACCACTGAAATAACTGTGGCAATCTGCACAACCTCACTGATAACAGCGAAAACCACTGAAATAACAGTCACAATCTGCAAAGCCTCACTAATAACAGCGAAAACCACTGAAATAACTGTGGCAATCTGCACAACCTCACTAATAACAGCGAAAACCACTGAAATAACAGTCACAATCTGCAAAGCCTCACTAATAACAGCGAAAACCACTGAAATAACTGTTGCAATCTGCACAACCTCACTAATAACAGCGAAAACCACTGAAATAACAGTCACAATCTGCAAAGCCTCACTGATAACAGCGAAAACCACTGAAATAACTGTGGCAATCTGCACAACCTCACTAATAACAGCGAAAACCACTGAAATAACAGTCACAATCTGCAAAGCCTCACTAATAACAGCGAAAACCACTGAAATAACTGTGGCAATCTGCACAACCTCACTAATAACAGCGAAAACCACTGAAATAACAGTCACAATCTGCAAAGCCTCACTAATAACAGCGAAAACCACTGAAATAACTGTGGCAATCTGCACAACCTCACTAATAACAGCGAAAACTACTGAAATAACAGTCACAATCTGCAAAGCCTCACTAATAACAGCGAAAACCACTGAAATAACTGTGGCAATCTGCACAACCTCACTAATAACAGCGAAAACCACTGAAATAACAGTCACAATCTGCAAAGCCTCACTAATAACAGCGAAGACCACTGAAATAACTGTGGCAATCTGCACAACCTCACTAATAACAGCGAAAACCACTGAAATAACAGTCACAATCTGCAAAGCCTCACTAATAACAGCGAAAACCACTGAAATAACTGTGGCAATCTGCACAACCTCACTAATAACAGCGAAAACCACTAAAATAACAGTCACAATCTGCAAAGCCTGACTAATAACAGCGAAAACCACTGAAATAACTGTGGCAATCTGCACAACCTCACTAATAACGGCGAAAACCACTAAAATAACAGTCACAATCTGCAAAGCCTCACTAATAACAGCGAAAACCACTGAAATAACTGTGGCAATCTACACAACCTCACTAATAACAGCGAAAACCACCAAATTAACAGTCACAATCTGCAAAGCCTGACTAATAACAGCGAAAACCACTGAAATAACTGTGGCAATCTGCACAACCTAACTAATAACAGCGAAAACCACTAAAATAACAGTCACAATCTGCAAAACCTCACTAATAACAGCGAAAACCACTGAAATAACTGTGGCAATCTGCACAACCTCACTAACAACAGCGAAAACCACCGAAATAACAGTCACAATCTGCAAAGCCTCACTAATAACAGCGAAAACCACTGAAATAACTACGGCAATCTGCACAACCTCACTAATAACAGCGAAAACCACTGAAATAACAGTCACAATCTGCAAAGCCTCACTAATAACAGCGAAAACCACTGAAATAACTGTGGCAATCTGCACAACCTCACTAATAACAGCGAAAACCACTGTAATAACAGTCACAATCTGCAAAGCCTCACTAATAACAGCGAAAACCACTGAAATATCTGTGGCAATCTGCACAACCTCACTAATAACAGCGGAAACCACTGAAATAACAGTCACAATCTGCAAAGCCTGACTAATTACAGCGAAAACCACTGAAATAACTGTGGCAATCTGCACAACCTCACTAATAACAGCGAAAACCACTAAAATAACAGTCACAATCTGCAAAGCCTCACTAATAACAGCGAAAACCACTGAAATAACTGTGGCAATCTGCACAATCTCACTAATAACAGCGAAAACCACTAAAATAACAGTCACAATCTGCAAAGCCTCACTAATAACAGCGAAAACCACTGAAATAACTGTGGCAATCTGCACAACCTCACTAATAACAGCGAAAATCACTGAAATAACAGTCACAATCTGCAAAGCCTTACTAATAACAGCGAAAACCACTGAAATAACTGTGGCAATCTGCACAACCTCACTAATAACAGCGAAAACCACTGAAATAACAGTCACAATCTGCAAAGCCTCACTAATAACAGCGAAAACCACTAAAATAACAGTCACAATCTGCAAAGCCTCACTAATAACAGCGAAAACCACTGAAATAACTGTGGCAATCTGCACAATCTCACTAATAACAGCGAAAACCACTAAAATAACAGTCACAATCTGCAAAGCCTCACTAATAACAGCGAAAACCACTGAAATAACTGTGGCAATCTGCACAACCTCACTAATAACAGCGAAAACCACTAAAATAACAGTCACAATCTGCAAAGCCTGACTAATAACAGCGAAAACCACTGAAATAACTGTGGCAATCTGCACAACCTAACTAATAACAGCGAAAACCACTAAAATAACAGTCACAATCTGCAAAGCCTCACTAATAACAGCGAAAACCACTGAAATAACTGTGGCAATCTGCACTACCTCACTAATAACAGCGAAAACCACTGAAATAACAGTCACAATCTGCAAAGCCTCACTAATAACAGCGAAAACCACTGAAATAACTGTGGCAATCTGCACAACCTCACTAATAACAGCGAAAACCACTAAAATAACAGTCACAATCTGCAAAGCCTCACTAATAACAGCGAAAACCACTGAAATAACTGTGGCAATCTGCACAACCTCACTAATAACAGCGAAAAGCACTGAAATAACAGTCACAATCTGCAAAGCCTCACTAATAACAGCGAAAACCACTGAAATAACTGTGACAATCTGCACAACCTCACTAATAACAGCGAAAACCACTAAAATAACAGCCACAATCTGCAAAGCCTCACTAATAACAGCGAAAACCACTGAAATAACAGTCAAAATCTGCACAACCTCACAAATAACAGCGAAAACCACTAAAATAAAGGTCACAATCTGCAAAGCCTCACTAATAACAGCGAAAACCACTGAAATAACTGTGGCAATCTGCACAACCTCACTAATAACAGCGAAAACCACTGAAATAACAGTCACAATCTGCAAAGCCTCACTAATAACAGCGAAAACCACTGAAATAACTGTGGCAATCTGCACAACCTCACTAATAACAGCGAAAACCACTGAAATAACAGTCACAATCTGCAAAGCCTCACTAATAACAGCGAAAACCACTGAAATAACTGTGGCAATCTGCACAACCTCACTAATAACAGCGAAAACCACTGAAATAACAGTCACAATCTGCAAAGCCTCACTAATAACAGCGAAAACCACTGAAATAACTTTGGCAATCTGCACAACCCCACTAATAACAGCGAAAACCACTGAAATAACAGTCACAATCTGCAAAGCCTCACTAATAACAGCGAAAACCACTGAAATAACTGTGGCAATCTGCACAACCTCACTAATAACAGCGAAAACCACTGAAATAACAGTCACAATCTGCAAAGCCTCACTAATAACAGCGAAAACAACTGAAATAACTGTGGCAATCTGCACAACCTCACTAATAACAGCGAAAACCACTAAAATAACAGTCACAATCTGCAAAGCCTCACTAATAACAGCGAAAACCACTGAAATAACTGTGGCAATCTGCACAACCTCACTAATAACAGCGAAAACCACTGAAATAACAGTCACAATCTGCAAAGCCTCACTAATAACAGCGAAAACCACTGAAATAACTGTGGCAATCTGCACAACCTCACTAATAACAGCGAAAACCACTAAAATAACAGTCACAATCTGCAAAGCCTCACTAATAACAGCGAAAACCACTGAAATAACTGTGGATATCTGCACAACCTAACTAATAACAGCGAAAACCACTAAAATAACAGTCACAATCTGCAAAGCCTCACTAATAACAGCGAAAACCACTGAAATAACTGTGGCAATCTGCACAACCTCACTAATAACAGCGAAAACCACTGAAATAACAGTCACAATCTGCAAAGCCTCACTAATAACAGCGAAAACCACTGAAATAACTGTGGCAATCTGCACAACCTCACTAATAACAGCGAAAACCACTGAAATAACAGTCACAATCTGCAAAGCCTCACTAATAACAGCGAAAACCACTGAAATAACTGTGGCAATCTGCACAACCTCACTAATAACAGCGAAAACCACTGAAATAACAGTCACAATCTGCAAAGCCTCACTAATAACAGCGAAAACCACTGAAATAACTGTGGCAATCTGCACAACCTCACTAATAACAGCGAAAACCACTGAAATAACAGTCACAATCTGCAAAGCCTCACTAATAACAGCGAAAACCACTGAAATAACTGTGGCAATCTGCACAACCTCACTAATAACAGCGAAAACCACTGAAATAACAGTCACAATCTGCAAAGCCTCACTAATAACAGCGAAAACCACTGAAATAACTGTGGCAATCTGCACAACCTCATTAATAACAGCGAAAACCACTAAAATAAAAGTCACAATCTGCAAAGCCTCACTAATAACAGCGAAAACCACTGAAATAACTGTGGCAATCTGCACAACCTCACTAATAACAGCGAAAACCACTGAAATAACAGTCATAATCTGCAAAGCCTCACTAATAACAGCGAAAACCACTGAAATAACTGTGGCAATCTGCACAACCTCACTAATAACAGCGAAAACCACTAAAATAACAGTCACAATCTGCAAAGCCTCACTAATAACAGCGAAAACCACTGAAATAACTGTGGCAATCTGCACAACCTCACTAATAACAGCGAAAACCACTAAAATAACAGTCACAATCTGCAAAGCCTCACTAATAACAGCGAAAACCACTGAAATAACTGTGGCAATCTGCACAACCTCACTAATAACCGCGAAAACCACTGAAATAACAGTCACAATCTGCAAAGCCTCACTAATAACAGCGAAAACCACTGAAATAACTGTGGCAATCTGCACAACCTCACTAAAAACAGCGAAAACCACTGAAATAACAGTCACAATCTGCAAAGCCTCACTAATAACAGCGAAAACCACTAAAATAACAGTCACAATCTGCAAAGCCTCACTAATTACAGCGAAAACCACTGAAATAACTGTGGCAATCTGCACAACCTCACTAATAACAGCGAAAACCACTAAAATAACAGTCACAATCTGCAAAGCCTGACTAATAACAGCGAAAACCACTGAAATAACTGTGGCAATCTGCTCAACCTCACTAATAACAGCGAAAACCACTAAAATAACAGTCACAATCTGCAAAGCCTCACTAATAACAGCGAAAACCACTGAAATAACTGTGGCAATCTGCACAACCTCACTAATAACAGCGAAAACCACTAAAATAACAGTCACAATCTGCAAAGCCTCACTAATAACAGCGAAAACCACTGAAATAACTGTGGCAATCTGCACAACCTCACTAATAACCGCGAAAACCACTGAAATAACAGTCACAATCTGCAAAGCCTCACTAATAACAGCGAAAACCACTGAAATAACTGTGGCAATCTGCACAACCTCACTAAAAACAGCGAAAACCACTGAAATAACAGTCACAATCTGCAAAGCCTCACTAATAACAGCGAAAACCACTAAAATAACAGTCACAATCTGCAAAGCCTCACTAATAACAGCGAAAACCACTGAAATAACTGTGGCAATCTGCACAACCTCACTAATAACAGCGAAAACCACTAAAATAACAGTCACAATCTGCAAAGCCTGACTAATAACAGCGAAAACCACTGAAATAACTGTGGCAATCTGCTCAACCTCACTAATAACAGCGAAAACCACTAAAATAACAGTCACAATCTGCAAAGCCTCACTAATAACAGCGAAAACCACTGAAATAACTGTGGCAATCTGCACAACCTCACTAATAACAGCGAAAACCACTAAAATAACAGTCACAATCGGCAAAGCCTGACTAATAACAGCGAAAACCACTGAAATAACTGTGGCAATCTGCACAACCTAACTAATAACAGCGAAAACCACTAAAATAACAGTCACAATCTGCAAAGCCTCACTAATAACAGCGAAAACCACTGAAATAACTGTGGCAATCTGCACAACCTCACTAATAACAGCGAAAACCACTGAAATAACAGTCACAATCTGCAAAACCTCACTAATAACAGCGAAAACCA